>WUAW01017024.1:10559-21216 GCA_017165845.1 Thaumetopoea pityocampa | reverse complement strand
TTATTTGAATGTTTGTAAAGTCCCCGCGACAAAGGAATTAATCCTAATGCGGGAGGTGTCTTTAAAAAAAACAAATGAATTTCGTTCAGAAATCTTACTTTTGGTGTAGGGAGATATTGGTGCTAATTCTGTTGTAACAGAACTTTATTTAGTCTCATTTAGTCTCTTCCTATCTTTTTCTAATGTCAAACGCCAAAAGGAGATAGCAAACATTTATAGCGAGTGCCAATCTACATTTCTGTTAAACTGTTCAAAAAAAATGTTGCGTTTTTGCGTATCTTTAGTCCGTGTGTTCCGAGATCGCGTCTAAATTTTTTAATTTTGACGTGGCAGCGGTGATCACTTAGCATCAGGTGATCCACTTGCCCGTTTGCGCTCTTTTATATATATAAAAAATATGACAAATCCCTCCTTTTTAAGGTGGAGGCCGATGTCCAGTTGTGGACTATCACTGGCTGATGATCATTGTATACGTCAATTAATTTCTGAGATTTATTCTGAACGTATACCGCTTTATTCGCAGTGCATGGGGCCAGGATGTAAGGCAATGGTACGTCTATATTATAAACTAGGGTTTGCCCGCGACTCTGCCCACTAAAAATGTCGGCTTTCGCGATAAATGAAAATTTCCAGCTCTCGTACGAGAGCTCCAGCAAAAGTGGTTCTAAGGCATTTTATATAAATCTATGATTGTTTCGGGATTTCCCATGTAACGGAAAACCGACATTCAGGTGGGTGGAGCCGCGGGCTAAAGCTAGTAATAAATATACACAATATTATTTCTTTATAAAATTAATATTTATATTTCGCTAAATTAACATGTTTGCAGTGCATTGGAGATTATTGCGTAACAAAGGTTAGTAATGCAGACATTTTGTAAGCTTAGTGATGTGTAACTAAACTAAACTAAACTAGTCCCTCCCTATCTTTTTCTAACGTCAAACGCTAAAACGAGATAGCATACATTTATAGCGAGCACCGACCNTATAAATCTATGATTGTTTCGGGATTTCCCATGTAACGGAAAACCGACATTCAGGTGGGTGGAGCCGCGGGATAAAGCTAGTAATAAATATACACAATATTATTTCTTTATAAAATTAATATTTATATTTCGCTAAATTAACATGTTTGCAGTGCATTGGAGATTATTGCGTAACAAAGGTTAGTAATGCAGACATTTTGTAAGCTTAGTGATGTGTAACTAAACTAAACTAAACTAGTCCCTCCCTATCTTTTTCTAACGTCAAACGCTAAAACGAGATAGCATACATTTATAGCGAGCACCGACACATGTTTCTGTCAAACGGTTCAAAAAACTGTTGCGTTTTTGCGTATCTGTAGTCCGTGTGCTCCGAGAGCGCGTCTAAATCTTTTAATTTTCACGTGACTAAACGAAACTGACAGCACCAAAATTGTAGCTATCTCGTTCTGGCGTTTGACATTGGAAAAAGATAGGGAGAGACTAAATTTAGTTAAGTTCTGTTGCAGCAGAATATTTTTGATCCGTAGCGGCGTATTATTCGCAAAGAGTTTTTACAAGTAAAAAAAAACTTTGCACAATTAGCAATCAATATAATACGTTAATTTTTACGGCAAATTATCTATCTATACTATTATAAAATAGTTAAATGTCAAATTTTCTAAATCAAAGGTGTTAAAAGAAAACAGGGGCCAAAAGGTCCTTGAATGGAGACCACGTACCAGCAAGCGCAGTGTGGGACGGCCACCTGCGAGATAGACCGACGACCTGGTGAGGATCGCTGGGTCTCGATGGATGCAGGTGGCTGTGGACCGGTCGCGCTGGAATTCGATTGGAGAGGTCTATGTTCAGCAGTGGACAGCTACGGGTTGAAATGATGATGATGATGATGTAAAGAAAATTACTCAGATCGATGAAGTAAAGACTTCTGTAACCAAATACGTCTATATCTGTTTATTTATTTGTTCGAACTGCATTCAAAAACCAACTAGTAGATTTTGATTAAACTGTAACAGTATTAAATGTACTATTTTGACTTAAGACTGCGGCATGTTTTATCAAAATCAGTCTTATAGGATTGTAGATACAGCTTGATCTCTGTTTTAGTAGCCGCCGTTAAGGTATGAGAGCTCAAGTAAAAGTGTATCTTACGCTTTTTATATAAATCTGAATGTTTAGGGATTTCCATGGTAGCGAAATAGCGACATTCATTCGGGCGGAGCCGCGGGCAAAAGCTAGTCTAAAATATATATGCCGATAATGTAGTGTGCTTTGGTGTGATCGCAGTAGATTTTGATTGAATAGCAGGATAACGTCGATGTCCGTTATCGGAGTACATGCCTCGGCTGGTTCTCACAGCATCCTCTAGGAGAGATGGAGTGACGGTATGCCGGCGCCACACAGATAATATAATTCAATTACCACTGATTGACTTAACTGCCAATCAGCGAGTGAAATTAATAAAAACCAAATAAAAAAAACATAAAAGCGCGATTCAGTATTGGTGTATACAAACAGCGCCATCTTTCGTTGACACGTACAATTAATTGATCGCGCACAACTCCAGTCATCCCAACAGGTGGTAATATGCACGTGTGTAATATTTCCATCACATTATAATCACGTACCAGGGGCTTTATTCTCGGAGTGCAAAGTTGATAATGGATAATAATGGAGGTGGATAATAAAGGAGAAGGATAATAATGGAGATGGATAATAATGGAGCCACAGCCAAATCAGGTTGGAGACATTTTTGCGTTTGTAGTAGTATACGATCAGCAGACAAATAAACATAATGCTTTATATATATTTATACATATTTTTAAAAATTTTATTAGTAAGTAGTGTTTATATTATACATATTAAACGTAATTTAATTTGTATAACTAACTTCTAATACTACTTATAAGCGACTGATGCGAGAGTACGCGGCGCGCGGTGACTAGCGCGAACCGGTTTATTCCGGTTTTAGTCGCTGTGTGTACAAACACTGCTACAGACGGAGAAACGTCTCCAAGGTGATTTATCTGTATAAGTATATTAATAATTACCACATTGCGTTACTCCACATCTCCTCGCGGCTGCTGGGAGAACCAACTAAGGAACGTACTAGGATAATGGGTGATAATGATGATTGTCGTGTTATTCAATCAAAATGTACTGTGATCTCCAACACGCCTGCCAAGCTTGGAGATTATGGAAATTCCTTCCTTTTTAAGAAGCAGGCGCATGTTCAGCAGTGGACTACCGCAGCCTGATATGATGATCATAATGATATTAGTGAGATTAGCATTATTAGTGGCCCAAATAACCTATATATTAGCAAATAAAATATTCATTCATTCATTCAACCTCTAGTCGTGCGGTACATCCCGCATTTCGTACTGGAGTTTATTAGCCTCCGGAACTCAGGATTCTTCCCTCAGGACTCAGGATCTTTGTTGAATTACAGTGCGATGGAATAAACTGCCAGTCAAGGGTATGCGAAATCAAAATACATTTTATTTCTCTAATTGAAATTGCAATCGTTGCGAATTCAACTATAATCTATACTATTATAAAATTAAGGTTTCATATATTTGACCGATATAAAATCGAAATTTAATTAAATATTACGTAAAATAGACTACTTAATAGTTGCTGATTTGATTTGTAGTACCTAAGTTTAATAGAGGTCGCTGTTTTAACACCATCGACCAATCACAGGCCGCCAGCCCACCATCTTTGAAAGTTGTAGAGAGAGGGTATCGGAGAGAGTATATAGGTTGATGGTGCTAGGACAGGGGATGATTCGTATTTGAATATTCAGTACAAACGTTGAAAAACGGAGTTATAGTCTAAGATAATAAAGTAACATAGTGATATTATAAATGGTGCGGTGTTTGTTTAAATAAAAACTTTAAATATAAGGGTATAAACAGTAAAAGAATAAAGCTAGTGTTTGAAGATTAACCCGGAGGTGTTTCATTGGCGAAGAGGAGCTTACATAAAATTGTAAATTTTCAAAAATCACAGATATTTAAAAACAACCACCCAGGTCGACTAATTAAGGGCTTCTGTAACCAAATCCGTCGATAATTGTTTGTTTGTTCGTTCGTTTGTTTGTTTGTTCGGACTTCACGCAAAAATCAGCGAATAGATTTTGGTTAAACTGTTACAGTCTCAAAGGTAGTAATCCGACTTAAATACTGCGGCAAGGTTCATCAAAATCGGTCAAGTAGAATTGATGATACAGCTTGATCCCCGTTTTAGTAGCCGCCGTTAAGATACGAGAGGTCAAGTAAAACTAGTTCTTGGACTTTTTATATAAATCTGTGATTGTGTCGCAGTTTCCCATGTAGCGGAAAATCGACATTTACGCGGGCGGAGCCGAGGGCAAAAGCTAGTTAATGTATAAACAAAATGTCTGATCAATGGTGATGATCACGTCCGGATATCACCGGCTACAGGACGAAGTGTGTCAGGAGTGGCAGTATCGGAACAAGGAAGACCTTCTGACCAGTTCAAGGGGTGCGGTGCACCCGGGCGCAGTCCTAGGGGACGCAGGCCGACCGCCATAAATTTCGATGGGCACCTACTACAATGAGACCACGCGAGCGAAAATGAGTCGTGGGCACAGTTAGTTCAGTATATATCATAGGTATTATTTTACTAAAGACGCCGCATGCCGCTTTCGGCACATATCAGTATTTTTTTCGATGTTTTAGAAATTGTCAAAAAATAAATCGATTTTTATTTGTATTATATGATTTCAGAGGAATAAATAAATGAAACATGAAAATTATGTAGCGTTTTTTGTAGACGAAAGCGAGGGGGGGGGGGGGTGCAGGCTGAATTTCGCGCCCCGGCGCCGAATATGCTTAAGACGGCCCTTAATGCTACCTCAAAGAAATTTCACTTTTAAAATTAAATTAATCTTTTCAGTGTCGGGGAAGAAACTGTGAAGCTAGCGTAAGTATAAATAGATTAATTCAAGAGGTTACCAAAGTACTATGCTAACACTGATGTTAACGGGTGGCAAACGCAATTCAGTGAGCGGCGGACTGTTGTAAATTAGCCGAAAACGGAATTAAACTGCCGCCCCTGAATGGATGGAGCGGCGCGAAATGACGTAACTTCGTAGATACTCTACGCGCTGTATATATTGAAAAGGGTTTGGTCGCTACAGAACAAATTGAAGGCAAAAGATTTAGCGCAAAAATTTTGTATTATAAGTGAACAATCTTTGTATTGTATAATAGGATTCACAATGAGATAATCCGTAGGAGAACTAGAGCCGTCGATGTGACTCAAAGGATTATAAAGTTGTAATGACAGTGAGGGGTGGGGTGGCACGTAACTCCAATAATCTATGGCCGTTGGGGTCTTAAAGTGGTGACCCCGAACTGGAAAGCGAAGTGCGGAATAACTCCAGACTAGTTGGTGAGTTGGACCAAGGATCTAGTGAAGGTCGCGGGAAACTGGTAGATGCAAGCAGCTCATAATACCTCGGTGTGGCGATCATCAGAGGAGGCTTATTTCCAGCGATGGACGTTTGTGGACTCATACGATGATGATGGTGTATTTTTGTATATCAATAATTCATTTTTCAGAAGCAGGTCTAACGGTTCAGATAAAAAAAATATTTAGATAACTCATTACTTTTCAAGTTAATCTAAGTACTAAGTAAGTAGCAGTATGCCTTTTAGTGGTAACGTGGATATTTACTAATGCCGTTTTATAGAATATTGAAATACCAGTGGGCTATAGCATTCATGTTATCCGCTATCATGTCAATAATATCATGTAGTTGACACCATTATTGAGTAGCTTATATCAATATCTTAGCTACTAAATAATAGATGTCACTACTGTTGAGTAGCAAATGTTAATAATGTTAATGTTAATAGTTACAATAATAATGTTAATATTAACTACTGTTTGCTTAATGCGTTGATGGATTATTGGACCTATGAGTGCTGATGATAATTCGAGTATTACACCGGAGAGGGACATTGATGATGTTCTACAGGGGATCTAGAAATCCTTCTGTGGCGACTAAGGAGACGACCATGGGAGTTTTTATTCGTAAAGAGATATAGTACTTTAAACTTATAGTACTTTATTTTTCAAATAATTGCACAAAGAATTTGTCATATATAGTAAATCTGAATTGAATGTAAAATCCTCTGTATAACCTATTTATTTATTTATTCAATATTTTCTTACTATGCTTACAGCAAATATATTATATATTAAATATATTATATATTATTAAATAAAACATTCATTCATTCATTCATTCATTCAAACCTTTCAAGACCTCAGTTTCAACAGTCAAGTTGAATCATAAACGCTAACTATCAATGTACTAAAATTTCTTGCACGTTACTTCATTGTGAATGGGCCTCTATTCATACATTCATATGACTAATGGGACATGTGTGTAGCAGTGCGCAGGCCGAGTGGGACATATATGTCCCAGGCTGTAACTTTACACTGATGTAAAAATATCTTTTTTTACACTGTTACAATGAATAAATTCATCACGAAGTATTATAAATGTTACCTGTCTTATATTTTCTTAAAAAAAAAACAATGATGACAGTACGTTTTTTTTTGTCGATATGAGGGATGCTATTGGCCCTGAGGCCTTTATAGCGTCACCGGACAAGATGGCGAGCGCGAAGTGCGCTCCAGCTTGGCCTTAACGGCTTAGAAGTGGAGCGGCTAGCACGAGACAGGCACCTCGAGAGAGTCTTGAGCCTCGGCTTGGACGGCCGCCGTGGGGGGTTCGTCGAGGTCGCGGTCCTCGGTATGGAGGCATGATTATAACTAACTCATTAAGTAACGTTTGTAGCGGCTGGGCATCCGAAGTGTTAAAGAACAGCTCAGAAAAGACCAGTTTCATGTTGAGGAAGTAGTTCCCAACTATTGTCTGAATGATACCAGTAGTCGCAGGTATTATGGTGGGCTACCAGCGCACGTCAGATGACAGTTATTCACAGTTAAATCTTCTGTAATAATAGTAGAACCTGTGTAGTCGGCATGGTATTAGAATGGAGAAAAAAGTCCAACAAAGGTACCCAATATTCCCTCAAATCAGGCAGATCTAACTTTGAAAATCTCCCTTAAAATCCCTGAACGAAGAGTGAAGAATGTTCCCCGCGAAACAAGTACAATAAATGGTTATGATTTTTTCCAGTGTCAGAAATTATCGTGCTCACATACAGCGAATGGCGTCTACCAGCACAGCAAGGCCACGTGGGACCAAATGTATCCTCAGTACGACGAAAGACATGTACAAAACTCACGCACATTTTGATGAATAAAAAAAAATATTAAAAAAAATATACATTTTTTGTGTTATATTGTCTGTATCTCAGATTGAGACACAGACAACACTCAAGGGAGGAGGAAAATTATGAGAGGAAACCTGCATGCCCGCATTGTTGTGTGAAGTCTACCAACCGACACTAGCGTGTTAATATAATCACGCCTTTTCTCCTGGCTCTTTGGTGGAAAATAGAACCCCAGGGTTCCGCGTGATAGGCTGGGATACTGACCACTATACTACAAAAAAACTGGGGTAGGCACTATCCGCCGTTGCGAGAAACGAGACATGTCGGGTGGCAAATCACGATGCCTCCATTTTTATAAGGTTCGAAAATATTAAATTTCTCATTGCGTTCCCACGAAAAGCAACGGTAAAACAGGTCCACCCACATAGAGCCCCGCGTGCTTGGGTAAGGCTAGCCATCATCTTGGGTCTGGCCATGCAGCCATTGGCACGACAGCCACAGGTTTAGTGCAGAGGAAACGAAAGAGGGTGAGGTGGGAAAGGTGTATAGGATACTACAGGTGTATATAGGATATCTCGGAGGAGACAGTGTTAGCTCGGGGGGCCGGGGTTGCTTACATACATACATACATACACTCACGCCGACATCCCGTAAGAGTAGACAGAGACCATAGTACATACTACACACATACATACAGTCACGCCTCTTTCCCATTGGGGTAGGCAGAGACCACTTCCTTCCACCTGCTACGATCGTTTGATGTAGCAAAATGGCTATCCGCAGCCCACATTCCGCCTCCGCGAGCAATGAGACCACCACGACGCCGTCATTTTATAAGGTTCATATGTATTAAAGTTCCTCATTGCAATCCCACGGCGTAATGGACAGGAAAGGGAAGAGGATGAGGTGGGAAAGGTGTATTGAGAAAGGAATATGGAATTTAGGTGAAGGACTATAGAATATAGGATACTACTATCTCGGAAGGAGTAGGAAAAGACAGTAGTAGCTCGGGAGGCCGGGGTCGCTTACCTTTATACTTAAGTCTATTTGCTGGAAAGGCTAAAAGACTAAGTAATTCCTGACCATAAACTAACTGTTAAATAACAGGTAAACTACGGCCTAATCCCCTCCTGATCAAGGGAGCTCCGTACCCCTGTAGTGAGGACGAACATGGACTGGAGATGAATGATGAATCAATATTCTACACTCACTTTCTACATCTAAAACGTATCTTCTACTCGTCAATTTATTCAGACAAAAATAGAAGAATTGTGTGGTTCATACAAATATAGCTTTGATATTTCGAATCTATTGTGGAGTTTTTCAACAAAGGCCCTATACAAGACTATAATGGAATTTGTAACCAAAAATATTTCACAGAAATATATTATTAAAAGTCTGTTTTTATTTTATAAACAAAGTAAGTATATTCAGCCGCATACCGGTTCACAGTAAATCAGGATGACCCTAAAGCCTGACTTCAAAGTTGACGGTAAAGAATCAAGTGTTATATATCAACGTGATTATAACGAACAGGGCTGCCTCTTTGTGCACAAAGAAAAATATTGAGACAAATTTGAACTCTCTCAAGATTTTTTTTAATTTCTACAAAAAGCGAAACCACAAATTCTTAGAGAGTAAAGGGAGCCAGAGTGTTGCCATTAAAAGCATTAGAATCAGTAAAAGTACAACTTCATCAGACATTACTGGTAATTGTCCGTTATCACCAGCCTATACGTTCTAAATTTAATCCCTCCCTATCTTTTTCTAATGTCAAACACCAAAGCGAGATAGCTACAATTTTGGTGATACAATAAAATTAAAAGATTTCGACGCGACCTGGGAACACACGGATTGAAGATAGGATTGAAGATAGGCAAAAACACCACATTTTTTGAACCGTGTGACAGAAACGTAGGTATTCTCTATAAATGTTAGCTGTCTCGTTTTGGCGTTTGACATTAGAAAAAGATAGGGAGGGACTAAATTTAGTTAAGTTCCATTACAACAAAATCGGCAGCGATAGCGAAACAATTTTAAAGATTTTTATAAATAACTATTTTTACTTGAGCTCTCGTATCCTAATGGCGGTTACTGAAATAGAGATCAGGGTATGTATTCAGTTCTACTTGACTGATTTTGATAAAACATGCTGCAGTATTTACGTTGCAATAGTAATTTTAAGACTGCAATAATTTTATAAAATCTAGCGGCTGGTTTTCGCGTGAAGCTCAAACAAACAAGCAATTCGACGCGAAAAAAAGATGGCTTCGGTTTCAGAAGCCCTTAATTAGACGAACTGAGTTAGATTTCTTGAAATATCTTTAATGTACAGACAATGGTGCTAATTCTGTTGTAACAGCACCTAACTAAATTTAGTCTCTCCCTATCTTTTTCTAATGTCGAACGCCAAAACGAGATAGCAGACATTTATAGCGAGTACCGACCTACATTTCTGTTAAACGGTTAAAAAAAATGTTGCGTTTTTGCGTATATTTAGTCCGTGTGTTCCGAGGTCGCGTCTAAATCTTTTAATTTTGACGCGACTAAACGAAACTGACAGCACCAAAATTGTAGCTGTCTCGTTTTAGCGTTTAACATTAGAAAAAGATAGGCAGAGACTAAATCATGTTCTGTTACCTCAGAATTAATATCAATGACGTTTAATATTTTTATAAGAGTGCAGATAGAATATTTATCTATTCCGCTCTCGTTCTCGCAATAATCCACTTACGAAATTGGGAGCATGTCAAAATTGGAGTCATATTTCATAGTCTGAGTGGTACATGAGTAATCTTGTACGAAATCCAGTGAGATGTGATGAAATATTTATTTGAATGAAACTCAGTGTACTCAGAAAGTATTATTAAAAGAAAATCGGGCAGCACATCCTGTCAGTAAAACATATACAAATATTTAAATTTATCACATCAAAAACAAACCAATAATAATCGCAATTAGCGCTAATAATATTCTATACTTCACTTTTACACTATTTATATACAAATTTTATCTTTGTTTGTTTGTCAGGTCAGGGAATACTTAGTCTTTTAGCCTGTCCGGCGAATAGACTTAAGTACACGTGTAACCGACCCCGGGCCCCCGAGCTACTACTGTCTCTTCCTACTCCTTCCGAGATAGTAGTATCCTATACCCTATAGTCCTTCACCTAAATTCCATATTCCTTTCTCAATACACCTTTCCCACCTCGTCCTTTTCCCTTTCCTCTCTTGTCAACTGGAATTAACACAGAAAATAGGTATACAGTACCTATTTTCTGTGTTAATTCACGACGAGACGAGACGTTTCAATACAAAACTTTACGAAAATTATTCGCGGTTAACTATTCAGTCATTTACGTGGATGTTTGATGTGGAGTTTACGACGAATCGAG
>WUAW01017008.1:81693-95516 GCA_017165845.1 Thaumetopoea pityocampa | reverse complement strand
AAAGGTGTTATATTAAAAATTTACATCAGCCGATAACTATAGCTGTACCCTTGATCTTGTATTGCCTTACCGGAAATCTACTACTTTGGTAACCTTCAGGGTGTCCAGTTAAGAAATTTAATTACCCGTGCGGTTGTTGTTAGTGGAATATCCGTACTCCTACCTACGGGTGTTTTATAGTCGACTAGGGGAATAATTCTTCTTACTATTCCTGTTGCACTAATTGTTATTCTTTAATATTAGATAATTCATGGATATAAGCAAACACTGTTTGTCATGTGCTGCCATCTTGACAACCTCCTTCGCCTTACTTCATCATAAGTCTTCATATACATTTTCGTAGTTTATCAGTGATACTTACATGAGTAGTGCACGCACCAAGTTGGAATTCCAGCAGTGTGACGTAGTTTACACGAGTATACCGCACGCTGTAGGGTCCAAGAGTATGTCTCGGTGGAGTCACTTCATTAAAAACAAATTACGTGATCAAAACAATACACGTAAGAGTGTTAACATACGCGGATATGTATTTACGTACTAAATATATCAATAACTGTGTTATGCGCGGATATGAGCGATTTCAACGGTTGACTTATTAGTAACTAGTAATTTTATAAATCGAATATAAAATTTGACTATATTATATATTAGTATATGTATGTATGTATAAATGCATTAGAATGTACAATTTATTCATATGAATAGTTCTTTCGTATGTTTAAAGTTGTCATTCTCTTTGCACCTACTTTATTATGTCAGCACTACCCAAAGGTGCAAATAAATAAGCTTGGAGATGTTTTTGCGTTTGTAGTAGTGTTTGTACACACGGTGACAAAAACCGGAATAAACCAGTTTGCGCTAACTGCCCCGTGCCTCGCAATCCCGCATCAACCGCTTATAAGCAGCGTTAGATGTTAATTATACATATTAAATTACATTTAATATCTATAATATTAAGTACCTACTTTTAAAACTAAAAAAAATATATAAAAAGTATCTGTTTATCTGCTGACGGTATACTATTACAAACGCCGCAACGTCTTCAAGCTGATTTGGCTGTAGACTAGCATAGCATTCCTCAGTCCGCCTTCACATAATACTCGTATACTTAATTTTATTCATTTATTTAAACTCTTTACACATTGTGTATATTCTTACATAAATGTAATTGTAAAAGATTTTGTGGCTATGGGCGGGGCACAAAACTTGACTCAGCACAGATGGACGTTGAGGTTTTAAAACGTTGGAGTGGCCAGCTCTGCATCGGGAGGCGTGGTGTGGACTAGGTGGACCGATGGCCTGATTAAGGCCGCGGGCAATCGGTGGATGCAGGCGGCTCATGGCTGCTCGGTGTGACGATGATTAGATGAGACTTATATTCAATACTGGATGTCTGTGGGTTGATATGACGATGATGAAACGATTTTGGTGGAATCTCAATTTTACAAAGTGTATGAACGAATTGTCTGATGTTTAGGACCGAAAAAAATGGAATAGTTGAGTATAAAGGTAAGAGAAGCTGGTAAGAGAAGACGGCAATGTCTGAAAGAGTACACACTAGGTTAATTAAATACATATCCTATAGTCTTCGTTCTTCTAATAATTTACTTTTGGAATGTTCCTTCCACTGGTCTATTAAGTTGTCTTTCCTTAATCTGTTTTTCTGTGGAATACACACCGCACCGATTTTAGAATGGCAACATCCTATGAAATATTCAAGGTGAAGGTTCGAGAGTTTCTATAGCGTGCGTAAGCTATCAGAACCATCTTAATAATTATTACTTACCTTGTATTTACGAGTATGCGTTGATATATGGCTCGTGGATGTTAGTGATGATTATGATATCGATTATTATATTTATAACGAATAATTGGTACAGCGTCAGCGACCCTACTTCCTGTGACAATGAGACCTGGCTTCGAAACCTGGTAGGAGCAAACTTTGTGTGATGAGCACGAATGTTCTTATCCGAGTCTTGGATATATTTCTATCTATATATGTATTAGTATTTATTTATACATGCATGTATAATATATCATTGTCTAGTGCCCGAGATATAAGGTATTGTGGTGCGCGGTTCATTGTCTTTGTTGTTATCGTGCGAGGGCGGTAACCGCTGGAGCTACATAAAACTAACGTATCTCCTATAATGAACTGTATCGCTACGATATAAGGTCGAAGGTCCACTGACGGTGGGACTTGTTTACAAAAACCCGTCATGTTTACGTTGTGTTTTCCCACGGTTTCTGGCGAGTTCCCGATTGTTCTCGAAACCTGGACCAGCCTATATATAGACGCGATGCGCTCGCAGCGAGCGAATTAGTTGACGACTAGGCAACGGAGTGATTCGGAGCGAACAAAGGCGAAAGGAAAACTTGGACGAATACCTGCGTGTACTACGGTTACCGAAACTTATTCTGCGAATGTAATACGTTATTTACGGAAAACGACGAATATTTGCTTGGACGACGGTTATGATTGTACTCTGCGATTCGGATACTTCTTTCTTCTTAGATAAATCAACTTTTTCACGCAAGCGGCATATAATTTACCCCCCAACGCGTAACAGTATCCTAGTTTGGGACTGGATCAGTGTGTGTGAATGTGCCCAGAATATCATTATCTATACTATTATAAAACGTTTAAATCTCTCAGATCGACTAATTAAGGCTTTCTGAAACCAAATCCGTCGATGTTTGTTTGTTTGTTCGGGCTTCACGCAAAAATGAGCGGGTAGATTTTGGTTAAACTATTACAGTCTTAAAGGTACTATTTCAACTTAAATACTGCGGCATGTTTCATTAAAATCGGTCCTGTAGAATTAAAGATACAGCTTGATTCTTATTTTAGTAGCTGCTATTAAGGTACGAGAGGTCAAGTAAAAGTGGTTTTCAGGATTTTTATATAAATCTATGATTGTGTCGGGATTTCCCATGTAGCGGAAAATCGACATTCATGCGGGTGGAGCCGTGGACAAAAAAGAAGCTAGTATTATATATTATTGTATGCGAGTATTAATATGTTAAATATTGCATTCTTGTTTTTCTCATATCATTACCAGCAACAGCTGCTTTATCTCCACATTATCCAAATGTATAGAGAATTATTTAGATCCGCCCTAAAATGTTATGTACAAAGTATAAATACATGTTAGAATTTATATAATAAAACGGCACAGTCAACATGAAATGTGGGTATTATGCTCGTAATGTAAAAGTGTTTGCTTATTGGATTGGATAGCTGTATCAGACCCGACGCGCGACCGTGTGCGAAGATTTTATTTGTTTATACAAGGATAGAATCGGGCAATGACACGCCTACATTCCGTTTTCGCTTCATTTGTGTTTTAATTCCGAATATTGGGAGATGCCATCGGTACAAGTAAGCATATTTAGAATAGAATAGAATAGAATATACTTTATTGCACACACATTTACATGGAATAAACAATTATCACAATAATTAGAAAAAAAAGTGTATTTACATCGAGAGATTCAGATTCCTTCCTCTTGTTATTGTTAAAATCTATTTAGTATAAAAACTTCAAGTAGATACATATGCAACAAAGGAATATGATAAGAATTATTATCTCTCTGCCAAATTGAAAGCAATTCTGACATAGAGAGACTGAAAAGAACAACCGAACACATTTACTAGGTATTATAATAGTAAAATGGCAGAATAAATATATAATTTCATAGCACAGTGAGTCACGAAAAGATTAAAAATCCTTAATAAGTTTATTGAAAACCGCAAGAAACAGGTAATTAAGTACCTCTGTCAGGAATTTTAATAGACCCTTAGCGGCGATTGGAACAACAAGAAACTAATTGTGGCTAAGTAGATTAAGGCCATTCACTCCAATTTTCTTGCGAGGGGATCTCTCTTGGGGATTATAGAACAAAGGCACAGGATGACTTTATCTCTGACGTTATTCATCTTGTCGTATTTTATTTTGGAAACAATAAACTCTTTATTATATTCTCCAGGTCACATCCTTTTATGTAGTTTTATATGTTTTATGTTCGCCTGATGGACTAGTGGGAATCATCCATCCCTAATCAATATTCGTCCCCACATAGGGACCTGACCTGCTCTGATCAGGAGTAGGATTAGGCTGTAATCTACCATGCTGACATAGTTGGTAAACACACACATATGCAGGCATGCGGGTTTCCCCATGAAATTATCCTTCTGCGTTAAGTACATTGGTGTCCACAGAGTGGACCGTAAAACCGTAAAGCAGTAGGGCTAGTCGCACGGTAACTGGGTCGACATTGACTTGAGAATGAAGATAGCCTTCGGCCCAGATACAGTGGCTCTTTAGCCACTAGTCAGTAGCACATACATGGGTTGGAGTCAGTTCACTGATGAACATTCGTGCAAGATTCGCAACAGATTTCGCTATAACTAGCTAATAAAATGATTTAATAATTATAAAACTACAATTGTTATTTAATGATTCGTTATCAACTTATCATCATCATAAAATCACCAACTAATCTACTGTCTTTACTGTTTGCCATAATTGCAGTAGATTTTGATTGAGTAACGGGACAAGTGTTAGCCGTTATCCTGGTACGTCCCTTAGCTGGTTCTCATAGCACCCATGAGGAGAGATATGGAGTGACGCTGTTATTATGCCAGGCGCCACACAGCAAATTATATCCTTTACACCCTTAGTTCTCAAAGTGATCCAGGTGGATCCCCAAGGCTCCACGGGAGACTCGACGGGGGTCTACGTATGCGTACGCAAATTTCCATAGTTAGATCTGATCTTCACATTTTTTGTTGAGTTTTGGGAATATGGTAGAAACGTAGCTGCCGGGGGTCCACCGGAACCAGCTAAATTTTGAAAGTGGTCTATGAGAAAAAAAGTCTGGGAACCTCTACTTTACACTATGCCATAACCATGTATTTGAAATAAAACTCAAATATTTCCACCAACACGGTACCACCAAGTAGTCTGTTAGTCTGATAAGATAGTAAAAATATTTAAAAGTTATAGATGAAAAAAAAGTGAACAGAAACAGCTAAAGATCAATATAAATGGAACGAACTGGAGGAGGCCTTCGCCCGTTTCGGGGCCCTAGACTAGTATGAAGTAGTCTGTAGTAGTACTATATAGTATACTAAGTTTTTTATATTTTTTATATCTAAATATTTTTTCGGTTTGGGAATAAAAGACTTTTTATGTTTATTTTATTTATTTACATCGATAATTATGTAACAACGATGGCATGATGAGATACGAATGTACGAATGTTATGAAACTGATAATGAGAATAAATAGTTATTATCTTTGAAATGTGTTAATCAGCTGATACGGACGCGTGATTGTCGTGTGAACCATAAGTTGTATTCTATATGATTATCAGCCAGCGTGAATGTCGGTTTTTCGCTACATGGAAAATCATGAAACAATCATAGATTTATATAAAAAGCCTGAGAACCACTTTTACTTGAGCTCTCGTACTTTAACTGCGGCTACTAAAATAGGGATCAAGCTGTATCCTCAATTCTACTGGACCGATTTTGATGAAACATATCACAGTATTTAGGTTGGAATAGTACCTTTAAGACTGTAACCGTATGACTAAAATCTACCCGCTGATCTTTGCGTTGCGTTCGAATAAACAAACAAAAATCGACGGATTTGGTTTCAGAAGCCCTTAATTAATCGATCTGAGTAATTTTTTTTAAATAAGTATCTTTTATTTACAAAATTAGACATTTAACAATTTTATTCATCATCTTCAATATGATTTAAACTATGTTTTATTACTATCGGTTAAAAAAAGAGAAGTTATCATACAATCTGCAAAGTTTTTTGATTAATTTTCTGAATCCGATAATCACCGGGAATGTTACTGAGTTGCTATTTAGCCTACGCGGGCCGAGTAGTGGGCAACAACTACCATGAAATAAATCCACATAGACCTCATTATATCTGTGAAGGCTGGTTGTCTTATCTTACGTGCCTACCGAATAACGTAGAAAGTTAAGTTTAAAAATAAATACATAAATATTAGAATAGGTAAACCATTTAGCAGTCGTTCGTAGCTACCAGTTTTTAACCAAAAATGAAACGTAATGCGATTAGAGGCGACTGATTGGTTAAGTAGTAGTAAGTTTCTGGGACGATGGGTTCCGGGTTCGAATCTCAGTAGAGGCAAACTGTGTGATAATCACGAATGATTGTACTCGAGTAATATGTGTTTATCTAACTCAGAGGTCCTCAAACTTTTTTGTCTTGTAGACAATTTCTAATGTTTTTCACTTTTGGGTAGACCCCTAAAGCGTAGTTAATATATATTTTTTTGTAAATTTGTTAACTTCTAATGTGTTTTTGATAGTTGGCGTGGACACCTTGCAGGTCATCATCGCCTCTTGGGGGTCGATATAGACCACTTTGGATATCAATAATCTAACTCTATAATATATACCTGTGTATGATAGCTGGTGCCTACACAGGTATAGATACAGAGGATCCTAATTTAGGGCTAGCTAGATCAATATATGAAAAGGTGTCTACATTAATATCGCAGTACTGTTACTGACTAGGTTACGCTGTTTTCAATAATATCAATCTTTTTACACAGGTATCCTTGTAAGATTACGATACGAGTTTCGACTCTAGTTGGGATAACTTGTGTGACTTCTGAATTATGGTGGAGCCATTGAATTCTTAACCTACTAGTGCGGACTCCAGACCTTCGAATTCGAAGGCAAGGTCTACGCTCTACCATGACCCTCAGAGCCAAATCTATATAATATTAGTCATCATTATCATAACAGCCCACAGACGTCCACTGCGGGACATAGGCCTTCTCTAATGACTACCACACCGACCCGAATCACATCAGCTTTCCAATCCTTTGGGCCACATCGAAGACTACTTCGTTTAATTATCTCATTGCCGATTTTATCTCGCAGGGGAATTCCGAGCTCTTTCCATTGTAATATAAATGGCATTATCAAATTAGGTCTCTGGTAGAGAGATAAAAATCTAATAATAGTCTAGTGTCGCTCACACTGTGATTACGATATCGAATTTCGATAGCGATAATATTAGTTCTTTTATCCAGATTACGGGGATTTGAGTGTTTTGATAAAACGAAAATTGAATCTTTTTTTATCCGTTACTGTGATACGTAATTTATACACTGCTGTTATTTCTTTTAAAGAGTTCTAAAGGACCGTCCGCGACAGCATATCTACCTTTTATGTGAAATGCATTATAGTTATAACAGTGAACTTTAAATACACTTAAATTTGGATACTGTATTTACAATGCACATTTTATAGTATTAAAAAAATTCTTATCAAAATACAAACTTAAAATACACACAGATAAATCAGCTTGGAGACGTTTTTTCATCTGTAGTAGTGTGACACAGCTTGGAGACATTTTGCATCTGTAGTAATGTGATACACAGTGACTAAAACCGGAATAAACTAATTTGCGCTAGTTACCACGTGTCTCGCACTCTCACATTAGTCGCTTATAAATAGCGTTAGAAGTTAGTTATAATATTAAATTACGTTCAATATGTGGTTTATCTTCTATTGTTATTTTTCTATGTTATGGTGGGCATTATGGCTCACCTCATATGTGGCCTGTATGGCCCTAGGCCATAATGGCCTACCATTTTAATTTTTAACGATTATTCAAGTTTACGAAAAAACATTATTACAATTATTTTTTTCAAGTTGATTGCCTATAAATTTTAATTGTTGATTACTAATAAGTTCTATAAGTGAATTAAGCTGTAAAGACCGATTGATCTCACAAATTTGGTGTTTTATTTCAAAAAAGGCTTATGGTAGGGCATATTTACCGAATTTACTCTATAATGTTAAGTAGCTATCTATAAAAATAAAAAATAATAATTAGTGTTAGTTTATTTATCTGCTAACCGTACAGTATTACAAATGCAAAAACGTTTCGAAGCTGATTTGGCTGTTGACAGAGATTTTATCCTGAAAAAAATACATACAGTTGAATCCCACGCGGGCGGAGCCGTTGTGCTCGTGGGTACTATGTTGTATAATTTTTACCGATAGACAGTCGGTTTGATTCGCACATTACCAATTTGTTATTCGAGCGTATCATAGTTACCATGGTAACAAGATAGCTTTATAATACCTTCCACAATGGTGGCACCTCAGTAGTCAGTAGAACTTGCTTAAAACCAGGGTGTAACGGGCCATTGTGTCGCGTTGCTCTGTGGCTAAATATTTATCTTCTTAGTACAATGCAGTGTTAATAACTAACGTAGTGTAGTGAAAAACAGGATGTTTATTGAGATTTCATATTTGCACTAGTTTGATACCCGCAGTTTTGTCCGCATCAACAATATTGTGGTGTTTATAATAGTGATCATCATTCGTAGGCTGTTTTTTGAGTCTATAAATAATATATTACTGAAAACCCTATCACATTCGATTTAATAGTTTTTGCATCTACGCAGTTACAATTTTGTAGTATTATACATCTGTAGGTCGATTTATTTAACCACGTATAATAGAATATAGCACTGGTAGCTGGGTGATGTGATCACCTCTGACTTTTCGAAATCATCTGCGTTTAATAATTATCATTCGCTTCAGACGGCGTAGGAATCACCATGAGGAAAACCATGCCTCGGCGTGTAAAGACTGCCGGCACGAATTAGGACCCGTAATGGGACAATAGATAACTTGATGTTGGCGACGAGTGTAGTTGTATTGATGTAATAGGAACTTATTTGACAATACCAACATACATACATTAACGCCTCCTTCCCGCTGGGGTAGGCGGAGACTACTTCTTTCCACTGACTACGATCCTGACATACATCTTTCGGTTCTTCTACTTTCATCAACGCTTTCATACAAGGTCGTCGGTTGCGGGTATTCATAATCTAGCCTTTCTTCTCCACGACTTCGATTTGGCCGAGATACGTTCGCCTGGGTCGACCCCTACCGATTTGCCCATTCAGACTCGTCTTATATAATCTGCTTCGTCAATCGTCTTAATACCAACAGCATTTTAAAAAACTATTTCACTTAAGATATTATCCTATTACTAGCTTTTGCCCGCGGCTCCACCCGCGGGAATTTCAGATTTCGGCTATATGAGAAATCCTGAAACAACCATAGATTTATATAAAAAAGCCTAAGAACCATTTTTACTTGAGCTTTCGTACCTTAACAGGAAAAACAAAAATTCAGCTGTATCCCCAATTCTACTGAACCGATTTTGATGAAACATGCCGCAGTATTTAAGTCGGAATAGTACTTTTAAGACTGTAATACTTTGACCATAATCTACCAGCTGGTTTATGCGTGAAGCCCGAATAAACAAACATCGGCGGATTTGGTCCTTAATTAGTCAGAGTAGTTTGTTTTTAAATATCTTTGATTTTTGAAAATTTGGCGTTCAATAATTTTATAATAGTAATATTATAATAAAGATATAGTATATTTAATATAAAAATATAGTATAATAGTAATTTTATAATGAAAATATAGTATATTTTATAATAGTAATAAGATTTGCCGCCTTGATCCATCGAGTTGTCGCATCACGTATAATGATGATGACTGAGAGGGGCACCTCTCAAGCGCAGGGGGTTAATATTGTATACCTCTGGTGTACACATTATGTTAACGTGTCTCTTGAATCACATATGTATGTTGCATAATATTCTGGTTTTAATTAAGCCGGTTCCAAACAACACACGCATTTTATTTAATCGAGAAAAAACAACTGACCTTTATTCTTATTTAAAAACTTCCTAAATAATATGAGTGTATTGTTTGTGTATAATATTTATGAAAGTCTGTGCGTTTTTTTCCACCATAACTTCTACACGTCTTTACTGAGTTTGATGTCTAGAATACTCTTTATTGCATATCAATATAAAAAATGATAAACACAAACAAGCAAGAAATAGAAAGTGTACATCGGGCGGCACTGTCGCAATCTGCGATCTCTTGCACACAACCTTTGGATCACACGGAGCACAGACGATCTGTGCTGAGGATGGATAGATTTATAAGGAGGTATGGTGGTGCAATTGTATGATGCACATTTATTTAAAATGATATATTATAATAAATTAAAAATACTATAATAATAAACTATATATATATATAGTTTTTTTTTAAAAGGTTACTGACTCAGCACATTATACCGCGAGTGATTTTCCATAGTTATCTTTACATTCAACTTCTCTGACGATCTCAAGCACCATGTGATTTATAGAGGAAGAACTTTAACACATTGACTGTCGGGCGAAAAACAGGTGCCTATGCAAATATAAGCGGACGAATTTATTTTGGGAAAAGGCTCGTAAAAACCTGAAAAATGATATTTTCATTATTCAAAAAGCAACGTATTAATACTCTTGTAATTGTTTGTTTATTTGAGTAAATTCAAATCTCGGGAACAAAAATATTTTTTTGTTGTCGCTCGGATACGAGTGGGCGATACTTTTACCACTTGGATCCGAGTGACTGGCTGTGAATGTATTATATAACAAGGAGTGGTTGGGTTGAAGAGAACTATACTATTTTCTTAGAGATGAGTCAGAATTTGAGAATGTATTTGCTATCGGTAAAATCCTTACGTTAACATGACTGATATAGGATGACTGAAATCTAAAAAAAATGTGGTCGTGTTATTTATAATTTTTTAATTGCTTTGCCCGTGACATTTGTATCATATATTATATATACATATATGTAAGTATTTATTGTGTCAGTTGTCTGTTAAGAGCAACCTTGTCGTGAGCTCTAGGCGTCCTAGGTTACATTACCCGGCCGCCTCGACGAAAATCCTTGCATTATAGAGCTTTGAAAGTTACAATATTAATGTTAAACTATGTATTTATATCGCACTGGATCTGATTTGTGCTCATAATATGTGTCGTGTGTTTTATAGTAAATTATTATTTATGTGTTTCCTTAATGAAATCATGACTATAGTTGATATCCATATTAGGCGTTCATTATAATAATAATATCCGCTGATCTTTTATCACAGAATTGATAAACGTTTTTATTTATTTCATTATCATCATCAGTCCGAAGTATTCCACCGCTGGAAAATACCGGTTCAGTGGTAGGTACTCTGTTTTTTGGGACAAATGGGTCCGGGTTCGAATCCCAGTAGAGACATGCGTTATAAGCACGATAATTTGTACCTGATTCATGGATGTTTATATGTATTTACCTATATAAGTGTGTATATCGTTGTCTAGTACCCAAGACACAGGGGATCCTTATTTGGGGCTGGATCAGTGTACGTAATACGAGGACAACGTGTAGAAGTTACTATATCTGTTTATGTACACGTAAATTGCTCGCGTAAAGTTATAAGGCTTAATTATGTTCAGGTATATTTTCGTTATAATTATACTAACATTTTTATGAAGTACCCAAAGGTTAGTCATATTAATTACGGACGGATACTTACGTAACGCTTAGCACTTTACTCATATAATATAATCTATCCTATTATAAAATTGTTAAATGTCAAATTTACAAAAATCAAAGATATTTAAAAGCAAACTACTCGGATCGACTAATTAAGGGCTTCTGAAATCAAATCCGTCGATTTTTATTTGTTCGTTTGGGCTTCACGCAAAAACCAACCGGTAGATTTTGGTTAAACAATTACAGTCTTAAAGGACTTAAATACAGCGGCATATTTCATCAAAATCGCTCCAGTAGAATTGGAAATACAGCTTGATCCCTACTTTAGTAACCGCCGTTAAGATACAGGAGGTTAAGTAAAAGTGGTTCTATGCCTTTTTATATAAATATATGATATGATTGTGTCGGGATTTCCCACGTAGCGGAAAATTGACATTCACGCGGGCGGAGCCGCAGGCAAAAGCTAATATAAAACTAATTTCTATGCGTTTTAAGTATATAAATATTTGTATTGCATTGTATATAACATTTTCAATACAACTATCTATTGTGAATTCTGCTACTGGTGGTTGTTTAGAGGGAACAAGACCACATTTTGAGGTACCTCACCTCAAACGAAGGAGTCAACACCTCACTTTTTTTCATCATCAAATAGGAGTTGCCCTAGCCGGCGTTACCACCCGCCCCCATTTTGTCGGGAAAATCCCGATTTCGATGATGTTGTTGAAGATGATGATTTTCGTCGATCCGTGTTCGGAAGACATTAATTTTGTTCCGAATCTTAATTTTTCATAACACGCGAACAATTTCTCAATTTCTTCAATTTTTAATCCAGGTTACCTAACTATAAAGGATGAAGCAAATATATTATCATTTTAGTTCTTTATATTTTCAAAAATTACTAATTACTTTGACAATATTCTTACGTTTTAATTCCAGAATTTTCAACACAATTTATTTCCTCTATTCCCTTTTCACCATCGGATTTTCACTTTTCATTCAGACGCGTGGCGGGCTATCACCCCTATCTCGTAGACATCCCTGCCACCCGATACCAATTGATTTTCTTCTACATTCATAATACGTGCAGCCAAAGACTGGAATAATCTTCCTGCGTCAGTGTTTCCGTCCGATTATAATATGTAGGTGTCTTTAATACAAGAATGCATAGGTTTTTATTGAGCTAGTACGTTTTACCACCCCACGTTACATCGCCACTTACCATCGGGTGGGATTGCGGTCAAGTACGGGCTTAAATATTATAAGAAAACTTTATTTTCACAGCATCACTCAAAGGTTGACTGGTAGAAAATAGCTTAGGCTCTAATACCGCCTTCACACATTGTTTGAGATTTTCTGAATAAATATTTAAAAATAATAAATAAAATAATAGTCTAAAAACAAAATGCTTTATTTTTTCCTTCAGGTAGTTCATATTGGTTGAATTGTCCCGATCTCCCACCCCAAAGTGGTGATCCTAGTGCTGCCCAAGTTCTGGTTAGATGTGTGGATACATTCCCGCAATCATAGGCACCAGAGGCGTAGCACCTTAGTTTTCAAGAGTAGCAATGCATCTATCTTTGTTCTGAATCATCTGTAGAAGTCTACAAGTACAATCAGGCGGTCGGGTAGGCCCCGCTAGATATAACCAGTCTAGTTAGAAGAACTTCCCTTTACAGATACTGTTACTCCTGCCACACTTCGACGTATAACTGATGATATCCTGATATGATCATCATCATCACAGCTGATCATTCATCCTACTTCAAAATACACATTTGAAACCCCCATGACGTAACAAAATACTTCATCTCGGTACATTAAGGTCAAAAAAAATTACCATGAGTTTGGATTCGGTAAAAACAAGTAATTTGCGACCTTAAGGTCAATGCTAGTGTAACTAGGTGTCATGCGACATCGGCGTTTAAACAGACACCAATTTTAACTTAGTTTTACTAGTTCTTTGTTAGAATAATATCTATTGCAGGTGATATTTTTTACCCCCTTGTAATTAGAGAAAGATAAACGAAAACTGACTAATCTACAACTTAGTTTTAATTGAAAAAATTAAACGAATTTGTAGATTAGTCAGTTTGCGGCGTTAGTCACCACGATTTGTGTCTGATGACTTCATTAATGTTTCGTTGACGTAAAAAATTGTGTCTATCAGAATAAGATTCGTTATGTTTAGTTTAAAAACACAGTACAATAGGTGTTATACTAAAATTTGTTCATTTATTCTACCATAACAATGGTGTATAATAACATTTGTACATCATCATCAATCATCATCTGTCGTCTATTGTCCCACTGCAGGATACGGGTCTCGTCAGTTTGGAGCGAGTGATAATTAATGCAATATTTCATAGTAAACTTTTAATAATATCATTAGAGTAAA
>WUAW01017008.1:61883-75555 GCA_017165845.1 Thaumetopoea pityocampa | reverse complement strand
AAAGTGATTAAAAACTTTGATGAAAGAATTGACATCTGTCAGCGTGGTCCTGGTGGACATTTGCCAGATATGCAATAATGATATTTTTCATTCATAATTGCCAAACTTTTCTCTTCGTAATACAATAAAAATTTGAATCATCTTCATCTAAATTATTTGTTTTATTTTGTTTTAGAAAACAAAGTTCTTGTTGAAAAACCCTATAGTAATCCGAACCCGCTCCGCACCCACCGCAGCCACATCGGCTGCAACAAAACAGTCCGTCGTTGTCTAGTACCCAAATGTGGGCAATCCGAGTTTGGGACTAGATCATTGTGTATGACAGTGTTCTGAATATTATTAGTACAGAATATTACCTTGCCAACGATGTGGGTAAATATTAGTTGTATCGAAAACATTAGCCGCACAATGACGGTATCGTATTTTCCCGCCGCGCTGTGCTAACGCCAAGTCACGAATGTTTTGACAACATTTTTCCTTCCGTTGTTTTGGGCGTATGACATGAGACGTGGCGTTTGACTCGTATAGTTTATAAACCTTTGTAGTTTCAGGCTGGTATTTTTCAGTGATAAAACCATATATGTACAAAAATATTTATGTAATTGTTGTAATTAATTCATTGTTTAGTTTAGGGTCAACCCAGGGGTCTCCAAGGTTTTTGCCTCGTTACTATGCTTTTCAGTTTTGGATAAACCCACTGCTTAGATAATATTGATTTTTGCAAACTTATCAACTTCAAATGTGTTTTGACAGCTGGACTGGTTACCCTGTCGATACAAACCACTTTGAGTATAAATGGGATAACTCATCTGTTATAAAATACATAAAAATAAATCGCTATGCGTTAATCTCACAAAAGCTCAAAAACGGCTCGACCCATTTGAATAATTT
This sequence comes from Thaumetopoea pityocampa, assembly GCA_017165845.1. Lineage (NCBI taxonomy): Eukaryota > Metazoa > Arthropoda > Insecta > Lepidoptera > Notodontidae > Thaumetopoea > Thaumetopoea pityocampa. Next base: position 74,664 of record WUAW01017008.1, on the reverse strand, counting down.
TTCTGTTTTGCTTGCCTGTATTGAACAGAGGTGGTTAATGAAAAAATAATATTAGAAAGTACCCGAAGTAACAGCCGAAAAATCGACGAAATGTTTTAGGTGGCACGAAGTTCACCACCCGGTGAACGGACGGACGGACGGAGTTTTACCGTTTAAAATTATTAGTTATCCTAATACGCGTTGCTTATTAACGTAATTTATATATCTTATATCCTAACTGTAACATGCGTTTTCACTCGCAATAATTTTATGATGCTGATGATAATATTAATTATCACCAAAGTTGAATAGGTTATTAAACCTATTCAAATTTGGTGTCAGTTTAAACAAGTGAATCAGCGATTGAGGTGTGGGGTCATAAACAAACATACGCAATTTTGTATTTATTATATTAGTTTGAATTTGAAGCTGATGTATTTGAATGTATATTTCATAATTTGTACTTATTGCAGAATATTATATCCCAATTTTTGTATACATACACAATTGAATAAATTGAAGAGTACCCTGTAATTATGTAATTCCGAAAAGAACGTTCTTATCGCGGTGCGAATCATTTCACGATGACCAAAACCATTACAGTCTGACACGCGAGCGATGCATAACACAAGTCAATGAAACAAGCTAATTTATACTTTACGCTCATGGTATTATAGTTGTATTATTTACGTCGGTGGTACACTCAAGGTCATTGGCTAACGGTCACCTTTATGACGGCACTGAGTAACAGCTGACTAATGAATGTTTCACCCCCCACCACCGTAATGTCAATTAAAGAATTCTATTCAGAAGGTCGTATCAAGTCAATATTCAGCATATGAGTCGGAATAATTCTACCATCTAGTTTAGTCAGACTTTCACTGTGTTTCGCCATTACGAGTAGGTATTGAGTATTTGCGATTCCACCACTCGCACTGTGTGGAATTGAGCTTAATATATTCTTTAGTGTTGCCTATGCAAGTACGAAGCGAGAATCACCCAGTCTTGATCTTGCACTAGTAAATCAGGTTTAAGTAATGTTGCTTATGCAAGTCCGAGACGAAACTCACCCAGTGTTGGTCTTGCACCAGTAAAACCAGTTTTAGTATTGGTACTGTTCTTGCAAACACAGTCTTGTACTTACTACAGGCCTCTCGTACGCCCTGCGAGATGTAATCACCACGTATCAAACTAGGTTCTATTCTTATAAAGACACAAAGTAGGAATGTTCAGTATTAGTCATATAGAACTAGCTACAAATGATAATGATTCGTAGCCTAACTCCAACCGCGGTATCGTATTTATCTTTATGTCAGTCTTGCATGCAAGTCCGAAGCCGTGTTTTGGGCAACACTAATATTCTAAACTAGCTTTTTTAGTTTCTAACATAGCTTAACATGAGAAATCTATTATATAAATAATCTATTGTACTATTACAAAATTGTTAAATGTCAAATTCTCAAAAATCAAAGATATTTTAAATTTCTTTGATTAANNNNAAACTACTCAGATCGACTAATTAAGGGCTTCTGAAACCGAATCCGTCGATGTTTGTTTATTTGTTTGTTCGAGCTTCACGCAAAAACCAGCAGGTAGATTTTGATCACACTGTAACAGTCTTTAAGGGTACTATTCCAACTTAATTACTGCGGCGTGTTTCATTAAAATCGATCTATCAGAATTGAAGATATAGCTTGATCCCTGTTTTAGTAGCTGCCGTTAAGATAAGAGAGCTTAACTAAATGTTTATGCTTATTATATAAATCTATGATTGTTTTGAGATTTTTCGTTAGCGTTCACACATTTACGCGAGCGGAGCCACGGGCAAAAGCTAGTAAAACATGTAGGATGAAGTAAATTTCTTTCGTTTTATTAAAAGTTTATAATCTTTAGATTATTGAAGTAATATATAGGTGTTTAGTACTTCTTACATCAAAATGGCCGTCATTAGAGTTTTCTCAGATTTTATTGTCGTCAACAGATAAATCAATTAATATTTCAGAGTTGTACACATACGTACCAAACATGTTTTTCCATCAAATAAATAAAAAGAGCCCTTGTGTTTTATGAAGATTTCACTACAGGTTGTTATTTATTATAAATGCAGTAATTAGTAATCATATTTTTATTGTCTTCAGGGCATGGCTTTTACGATCGAGGAGCGTCAGACGCTGGGCATCCACGGTTTGCTCCCGGCCAAGGTCAAGTCTCAGGACGAGCAGGTCCAACACTGCAAGCTCTCCCTCGAGAGATATGAAGATCCACTCAACAAGTACATCTATCTTATGGGACTTCTCGTAAGTTATTTAGAGCATGTCAACAATTGAATTCACCTTACAAATTCCCAATACTGGGCATAGTCTTTACTACAGAGGGTATCTAACCGAATCTATTTAAACAGTTTTTATATTCAGAGACTAGTCGGTAAGGTTTCGTCATATATGCCTATTTTTTTCTTCATTCGTAAACATGACATGACAATTGATAACATGCTTTTAAGTCAGATAACTTATGTCGCTGGCTCAGTAATAACGTTTTTAAGATATTGGTGCCGATTCTGTTGTGAGTACTTAACTAAATTTGGTCCCTTCCTATCTTTTTCTAACATCAAACGCCAAAAAGAGATAGTAAACATTTATAGAGAGTACCACCTAAGTTTTTGTCAAACGGTTTAAAAAAATGTTGCGTTTTCGCGTATATTTAGTCCGTGTCTTCCGAAATCGGGCCTAAAACTTTTAATTTTGACGTTCCTAAACGAAACTGACAGCACCAAAATTGTAGCTATCTCGTTTTGGCGTATGACATTAGAAAAAGATAGGGAGAGACCAAATTTAGTTAAGTTCTCTTACAACAGAATCGGCGCCATTGTCGCTTAGCCCAGACACACAATTTAAAGTCTCTCGGTGTCCTTCTTCTGTCAGTAAGCCCAACCATCACAGGGAGTGTTACTCTATCCCAACCACTACGTCAAACCAGCGCCGGCATAACAATCTCGTGATGTGTAGATGTAGTAATCCTAGCGGCTTGTTAGGTTGAATATTATTGTCCATTGCTGACTTACATTATCTGTCATACTAATAATCGTCCGCGACTCCGTCCTCTTGAAATTTGATCTACATAATCGAAAACCTTTCCGGGCGTGCGCCATAATTTCATGACAATCAGAAATTATTCCCTGAATTTAACTATGTATATCAATTTTCATGATGATCGTTTGAATTGCATAGAAGTTGATGCGTTGCAACGCCATCTAGGGGAGAGTTAAAATAAAATGGATACTATAAAAACGTTCTCCATGTAAAAACATTAAAATGTGCCAAATTTTATGGTGTCTAATAATAGCGGCATAATAAAAGCGTTACTCCATGTCTTCTTGTGGATGCTGTGAATCACTTATAATTCCCAAAACACTTGCCGAGCGTGGAGATTATGACAAATCACGTCTTTTTAAGGAATAGGCCCATGTCCAGCACTGAACTTTCACGGTCTAACGATTAGGTGACAAGGGGAAATAATGTTAAAATATGCGCAGTTCATCTACAATACGGCGTCAAGAGACCCAACGGTTGGCAGCCAGCGTTAGCGCACTGGTTGGATCGTAATGTTGAGATGTTGCCAAAATGGACACTAACTTTTTACATGATTCAATTCAATTTATATAAATAAAAAAAGTATTTGTGCTTTATGAATATTTCACTGCAGGCTGATATTTATTATAAACTGGCTTTTGTTTTGACTGTCGGTTTTCTTCTACATGGGAAATCCCGACACAATTAACAAAGAATAAGTAGAATAATCTACTTATTCTTTGTTTAATACAGGTGGTAAGAACAAGATGGGTTTTGTTTTGAAGTTCGCTATGTTATGACAACATGCAGTGGCGCACAAATATTCTAAAAAAATATTACGTTTTTATTATAATTATACATATGTGTTCACATCAGACCCATAATGGTTGTTAGCACCTTTGCTATTATAGATTGGCAGTCTTAATAGGTACTTAAATTATTGGCTTTACTATATTAACTGATTAAGAATAATTATGCAAATGTCAAAAATAAAAATATAAAAATATTAGGTTGGTACGTAACTAACAGGTGCTTTTAAACGATATTATCGTTTCATTGAAGCAAATCGTTGAAAATTTGGACACGGTCGGCTTTATTGCTGTCGCTGAGTTCCTGGGAGACCCATCCAGCCAATTTTCACACCTTTCCAAGCTTTTTGAGACGACGAACGATGGTTGAATGGTGCACATTGAAGTTGCCGGTCAGCATTCGAGCTGTCCAGCTTTCGTTACCTTCCACGGCTGCCAAACTGGTCGTCGAAATCCTATGGTCGACCTCTTCTTGGCTTATATTCCAAGCTGGTGTTGCCAGATTTGAAACGGACAAACCCTTCCCTGACTTCGACTTTTGCTGATTGTACCTTCACCGAAAAGTTCGTTGACATCGCGAAATGACTGCGCTGCTTTCCATTCTTTCTCAAAGTGGTACATAATATATGACGAGTATGAGTATTATTATCGACACGCAATTTTATAAACTAAAATTAGAAGAATATTTTCACTCATAAATTTATAAAATTTTGTAAATTTTTATTAAAATGTAACACGTCAAAGAAACGCCTGATAATAATGCAACAATCTATTATATAATTAATATGCTCGAGCACATTACTAACACTTTCGCTCCAGCAAATGTTTCTAATTTGTTTCTTTATTGATCCTGTCATTTCTTTACATTCCTCCAAATGAGAGTAGTCTAGAAATAACGTGAGCGTATAACAGTCTCACGCCGGGCATACATTCGCGCGCAGAGCTATGTTAAAAAATAGGCCATGTTTGTTTTTATCTGTTGTGTTGATAAAAGAGAATAGTACATACATACACTCACGCCGATATCCAATAAGAGTCAGCAGATACCATAGTATATACTATATACATATATACAGTCACACTTCTTTCCAATTGGGGTAGACAGAGACCACTTCTTTCTACCTGATACGATCGTTCAATGTAGCAGAGTGGCTATCCGCAGCCCACATTTCGCCCCCGCGGGCAACGAGACGTGACGGGTGGCGAACCACGACGCCGCCATTTTGTAAGGTTAAAAATGTTAAAGTTAATAAAAGAGAATAGTCTCCATCTATAATTTATATAGGCGCCTCGGTGTTCGGTACTTTGCCCAGTCTATATTCGTCCCACTACAGGGGCACGGACCTGCCCTCCTCAGGGGGCGACTAGGCCGTAGACTACCACGCTGGCCTAGGGCGGGTTGGTAGACTTCACACACCCATGCGGGCGTGCAGGTTTTGATTATGAAGATGATACTATGAAGATTTCCTTATCTGTTGAGTACATTGTTCGCTATACGAGTCGTTAAAGTCAGTCTCATAATTAAACACAAACCTATAATTTGCTGTCTGTTACATATTCTCAATCTACTGGTACTTGATTGTAGTTGCTGTAGGTTTTACACTCAGATTATAAAACAAAATCTATGAGGTTTTACATCTCATAAAAAAACAGGTTTTTTTTTTTAATTACAAAGGCAGTGTTATTTAGTAGAACAGAAGAAATTAAATAACTTGTTAATAGTTATAATTAAAAATATAATGAAACACGTTAAATACAATAGTGTGGTTGTTTATATTTTTGTATTATATTTAATTTTTGTATGTATGTAGTATAGTTAACATATTCTATATACATACAAAAATAAAATATAATTGATTTTCAATGAAGTAAACTTACAGTAAGTATGTAAGTTTACCTTCGTTAGTGATGAATACATACATATAAACATTCAGTAAATTTGGAGTTAAAAATAAAAATATACGCTACTTTAACTGAAAGCGATAGGTATGGTATACACGGGCTACGGAAAACAAGAATTTATTTTGACGCGTTTTCTTTCCCACTATTGAAAATATTTATACGCTCGAGTATAATATGTCCAAATTACTAAAATCCGTTCATTCTGTAAGTGCTTGACTAGTATTAATATACCTACTTTTATCTTAATACAATTCCCTTGGATTTATCCGCCATGTTTGTTAAGTTTAAGAAGCCATAGGCTACTTTGTTTACATTTTATTATTTCGTATCTCGGATAGGGACATAAATAAAACTGTTCGCAGGACCGCAACGAGCACCTGTTCTTCCGGTTCCTGGGTGAAAATGTGGCGCAACTGATGCCCATCGTGTACACGCCCACCGTGGGCCTGGCGTGCCAGAAGTTCGGCCTGGTGTACCGGCGCCCGCGCGGCCTCTTCATTACCATCCACGACAAAGGGCATGTTTACGATATACTGAAGAACTGGTTAGTGGAACAACGTCTTGCGTTTCAAAGATATTCCATTACATTTTTTACCATATTTAAGCCAGCGCCGTGTGGCGCCGGCATAACAATAGCGTCACTCCATCACTCCCCGTGGATGCTGTGAAAACCAGCTGAGGGACGTATCAGGAATGGTGGGTTGGGTTAGGTTAGGTTAGGTTATCCAACCAGGCAGCGTTATCTTGTTATTCAATCAAAATTTACTGGCATCTCCGAGACGCCTGCCAAGCGTGGAGATTGTGTGTGGCCAATCATAATACGGGTGTTCCGGGTCCCCGTTTTTGAATGTTTGTAAAGTCCCCGCGACATAGGAATTAATCCTAATACGGGAGTTGTCTTTAAAAAAAATCATGCATGCGGGAACTGACAGAAATTAAACAGTTAATAATCTCCATGCTTGGCAACCGTCTTGGAGATCGCAGTGGATCTTGCCGCCCATTACACTGGCACATCCCTTACAAAACAAAAGATAAGAGATTATTTTATATAAATCTGTACAGTTACACATTTTGTTATATTTTTTACTACTGATTGTTTTGGCAGGCCCGAGACTGACGTGCGCGCTATCGTGGTGACGGACGGCGAGCGTATCCTGGGTCTCGGCGACCTGGGCGCCTGCGGCATGGGCATCCCGGTGGGCAAGCTGGCCCTCTACACGGCGCTCGCTGGCATCAAGCCGCACCAGTGCCTACCGATCACCTTGGGTCAGTTCACGTCACAATTATTTTACATTCACATGTAAAGACGTACGTTATACGTAGGTATATATCTTCTTCTTCTTTCTGGAGTTAATAATCCTGGTTCTGTTGCCAGCAGGGCCGGATTTTCCTATAGGCTAAGTATACTTTAGCCTACGCCTCAAGTTTAAGAGAGGTCTACATTCAAATTGTTAGCAAAATTAAAATTACACTATTCTAAAAACAGTGAACACTAAAACACTGGACCGAAAATTAGGAGAAATTCTACGCGTGTGACTAATAAACAAACATAAAAATGTAATTTATAAATTTAAAAATGAGAGGTGAATGGGCCTCTTAAATGGAATATGGCCTAGGGCTCCTTTTCATCTAAATCCAGCATTGGTTGCCAGGGTCCATCTATATATTTAAGAGTAAATACACCACTGTACATATGCTTTGTACACATTTAGTATGTAGTATTAATATGTATTATGTAGGAAGTATAATTAACCGCACAACCCCCCGGGCGGGGGTACAGGGGCCAGAGACGGACGCCGTGTGGGAGCCAGCCCCACATAACCGAAGTGTCGTGTTCTCGGCACAGCGGTATGCGTTCAGGCATTTTCCATATGTAAAAAAGGAGGTATAATTAGTACATAGTTACATTAGCCAAGTAGCAGTGGCAAATTTTCAAAAGAGATACGTTCAAAAAAGGCTTCACTCACCATACACCATACTTACACACACACACACACACACACGCACACCCACGCGCAAGCGCACTCGCACGCACACACCTTTTATTGCATAAAGTTCGGGCGAACAGGCAGAGTGCTAATGTTCCCGCTCAGACAGTACGGTCATCATCACTAGTAGTAACCCATCAACTGATCTACTGTCCGACTATAGGGCGCAGGTCTCAAAACGAAAGCGGTTAGGCCGTAGTCCCCCGCGTTAAGTTAACACAGGTTGAAGGTGCGCTAAGAAAGTATGGTATGTCTCAATAATATCAAGCACAAGAAGCTTAACAATTAAATCCTTCGGAGTAGTAACGCGCTGCAATCGGAACAGTGTGCCATGATCCTTGTTTAGGAGACCATGAGGCGGGAAAGCGTCACTCGGAATTGGGCGGCGTGTCCGAGTGCTACAGCTAAACTAGTTAGTTACAACTCGTATGTAGTCCAAATAGGTGTAGTTGTAAAAACCTACCATATATTTTAGTTCTTTTTTTCCTGTACAAACTCTAGCTGAAACCGGCTATTTCACTCGCAATAACTTTGTGACTAACAGCCGAACACTTCTGCATTGATCATATTTGTGAATATGTACACGGGTTGTCGGCAGACGTGGGGACCAACACCCAGGCGATGTTGGATGACCCGCTCTACATCGGCTTGCGTCAGAAGCGTGTCCGCGGGCCGGCCTACGATGACTTTATTGAAGAGTTCATGAAGGCGGTGGTTCGTCGCTTCGGACAGAACTGCCTCATCCAATTTGAAGACTTCGGCAATGCTAACGCCTTCCGTCTCCTTGAGAAGTATCGTGGCAAGTAAGTCTACTTCATCCTGGTATTCTTTGTTAAATCTGTTGTATTAAGATACGTTTTTTCTGGTGCGTGATGACGTTACTTTTGGAACCCCCAAAATGCCAAGTGTCATTCAGACACGCTGGTGTCTGAAGCGTGTCTTTAATGACGGTTGCCGGTTGCGTGACTAACTGTTTTACGTGTGTTTCAAAACAGACCAGAGGACTATTTAACTAAAATAAATATTGGTGGTAATTCTGTTGTAACAGAACTTAAACAAATTTAGACTCACTATCTTTTTCTAATACCAAACGCCAAACGAGATAACTACAATTTTGGCGCTGTCAGTTTTGTTTAGTCGCGTTAAAATTAAGAATTATGGACGTGATCTCGGAACTAACGATACGCAAAAACGCAACATTTTTATACCTGTTGACAGAAATGTAGGTTGTTATTAGCTGAAAATGATTGTTATCTCGTTTTAGCCTTTGGCTAATGCCAAAGGAAAAGTTAGGGAGAGTTTAAATCTAGTTAGGTTGTGTTGAGCAGAATTACTACCATTAATTGGTATTACCTTGTGGTACCGGCAGTATTGGCGTCACATCATCTCTACATACACGTGTTACTTGAGAACCAGTTAAGGAACCCGTTATCCTGATATTCCAGGACTTGAATCACAGTGATACCTAGTTTCGCCCTAAAAATTAGTCTTGGTCTTGCATGCAAGACGGCGGAGAGACAGGATAAGATATTGAGAATGGAGACAGGTAATGAATCATTATCGTCGCCATCATATAGCTAAGCCGAAGGTTTTAGCTAGTCTATGTAAACTCAGAACAGCCCTATTTTGTCCCTTGACAAGAACAGAACCTAGTTCGATATGCAATGATTAGGTGTCGCAAGGTTTGCGAGACTCTTGCAGTAAATTACCAATACTAAAACTGATTTACTGGTGCAAGATTAAAACTGAGCGAGTGTTCCGTCGGTCTTGCACAGGCAACACCGGTGGTACTTTGTTGTATATAAATTACATAAATACAAACTAACGGTGCATTTGTTATTCTCCCCAGGTACTGCACGTTTAACGATGACATTCAGGGCACGGCGGCGGTGGCTGTGGCGGGCCTGCTGGCCAGCCTGCGTATCACCGGCAAGAAGCTCTGCGAAAACACCATCGTATTCCAGGGCGCCGGCGAGGTAACACTTTTTATGATGATGAAGTCCTACATAATATACTCGCTTAGCACGGTGACACCGAGCGCATTATGCACTCATGCCGTACTTATACTGGCTAATGTGGCCAACTACTTCGCTTCATGCTACCATTCATTCACAACAGATGGCGCAAACCTTGAATGATGACATTTTCATAAAAAGCTGAATCGCGATGAAAAAGTTTGATAGCGACTAAGCATATATACAACGTCACGGCATCGCCGTCGAGGTGGTGGCAAGCTCCATCAGACACACCCGTCTGGTCGGAAAATCTACCCTTTACCGATACTGCCATTCCTGTCACACTGCGACCTTGTTGACATCCCCACGTGATTATTAACATCTTCATCGATATCACCGTTGATAATTCTTAGAGCTAACAGTTCAATAGTGTTCCACAAACACATCTTGTGACGGGCCCCAGGACGGTACGGATGCAGACTCGCTGTGTGGATATCACGCGAGGCGGGAATTAAAAAAAATAGCTTATCATAATATAAATTCGAATTTCCGCAAAGTTTCCAACATTTTTAATCAATAGAACATCTACTTCAACATAATTATACGAACCCCTCCTTGGCTGCAGGCCTATCATTTTTCTTTGCCATTTTTCAGTATAGTTAAAATTGATTTGGTCTATTAGCTCTTTCAGTATTCCTTTTTCTTTCTGATGCTTTCTATAATTCTATATTTTTAATTTGAAGACGTCCTCTACTCACTCCCCGCCAAGCACCATAATGAATTGTTTTCAGTCTTTTGCATTCAATATTTACCCGAGATTTTCGTCGTCGATTCAACGGGTGGTGATAACTGAGGTCACTATTTTACGGGTTCTTAGTCGCCACTCTAAATTTCTCGCATTGGTCACTGTTCTGCGTGCTACATATGACCCCGCCAAAGTTTACTTCATCATGTTAATAGTATGAATTATGTTGGTGAGTCGTTTCTTTCGACGAAATCGATTCGAATTTTGTCACGGAAATGTGCAATGATTAATACCCCAAGCTTTAATTATTGGCAGGCCGCTCTCGGAATCGCGGGGCTGTGCGTGATGGCGATGAAGGCTGAAGGTTCCTCAGAAGAGGACGCGCGCGCTCGCATCTGGATGGTGGACTCGAAGGGCCTTATTGTGCGCAACCGGCCCGAGGGCGGCCTTAACGAGCACAAGGAGAAGTTCGCCCAGGACCACGCGCCCGTACGCACCCTGGCGGAAGTCGTGGATGTGGCCAGGCCCTCGGTACTCATCGGTGGGTTTAATACTGCTACTACTTACATTCCTGTATCTTGGGTACCGGACAACGATATGTTATACATACTTATATAAATAAATAGATAAATACATCGATCACTCGGATACGAACACTTGTGTTCGTCACAGTTTGCCCCTGCCGGGATTCGAACCCGGAACTCATTGGCATAGAAAGCCATTGGTCACTGCCGCTGTGCCAATCAGCCGTAATAAAAACAGACACTATATAAACAGTAAATTGTATTAAATTGTACGCGGTCCGGTGAATGTCATTTGACTGTACACAGGCGCGGCCGCCGTCGGCGGCGCGTTCACCCCGGAGATCCTGCGCAAGATGGGCTCGTTCAACGAGCGGCCGGTCATCTTCGCGCTCTCCAACCCCACCAGCAAGGCGGAGTGCACCGCCGAGGAGGCATACTCCAACACCGATGTATTTACACTAGCACATATACCCTTCGCTTGCTTACTCCATCTCTTCTCATGGATGCTGTGAAGACCAGCTAAGGGGCGTACCAGGATAGCGGCCAGCAGCGATACCCTGTTCAGCGTTATCAATCAAAATGTACTGTGATCTCCAAAACACCTGCCTCCCAAGCGTGGAGATTATGGTAACCCCCCCCCCCCCTCCCCTCCCCTTGAAAGAGGAGGTCCGTGGCCACCTGCGGACAGTTACGAGCTGATGATGATGACGAGGACGTACACTATTTCTTACATAATTGCCGCGTGATATCTAATAATAATTATTTATTTCAAGTTCTTAGACTATAAACATTATCACTGACATCTAAGCTAGGTCATCCTGTATTTCAGGTGTCAGGCTTCCAATTGACATCCTCCAGATTAATATTAATAACTAGAGATTAATTACTCGTTATTAATCTATATTGCGAAACATTAATAAGGGCTTAGAGACGTATGGGAATCTGAACAATCCCTGTACTCTACATTCAACATACACAACGTCCACACACGTCCCACAGACGTCCACTGGTGGACATAGGCCTCCTCTAATGTTCGCCAAACGAGCGGCTGTGGGCCGCCTGCATCCACCGATTGCCCGCAACCTTCATCAGGTCATCGATCCACCTAGTCGGGAGTCTATCCGCATTACGCTTTCCATTATCTATACTATTATAAAATTGTTAAATGTTAGATTTTCAAGAATCAAAGATATTTAAAAACAAACGACTCAGATCGACTAATTATGAGCTTCTGAAACGAAATCCGTCGATGTTTGTTTGTTTGTTCGGGCTTCACGCAAAAACCAGTGAGTAGATTTTGATTAAACTGTTACGGTCTTAAAGGATACTACTATACAGATTTAATGAATGCAGCATGTTTCATCAAAATCAGTCCAGTAAAATTGAAGATTTAGAATTCAAAATTTTTATTTTCAGCTTGATCCCTATTTTAGTAGCCGCCGCTTAGATACGAGAGGTCAAGTAAAAGTGGTTAACGGTTTTTTATAAAAATCTATGATTGTGTCGGGGTTTCCCATGTTGCGGAAAACCGACATTCACGCGGGCAAAAGCTAGGGCCTACATAATTCTTTATACATAAAAAAATTCAAAAAGTTTTGGTATGAAGGATATTCGTGACCCATTATTTTGTTCAGGAGCGCGCGATCTTTGCGTCGGGCTCTCCGTTCCCGGAGTACCGCACCAAGGACGGGCGCACGCTGCGGCCCGGCCAAGGGAATAACTCGTACATCTTCCCGGGGCTAGCGCTCGGCATCATCTGCGCAGGCATCATCGACATATCCGAGGATTTCTTGCTGCTGGCAGCCGAAGTG
>WUAW01017008.1:18887-33657 GCA_017165845.1 Thaumetopoea pityocampa | reverse complement strand
TGTGTGTGTGTGTGTGTGTGTGTGTGTGTGTGTGTGTGTGTGTGTGTGTGTCACGGTGTCAGTGTGTGTGTGTGTGTGTGTCACGGTGTCAGTGTGGTCCTGTGTCTGTTTGTCACGTGTAATGGTGGTTATGTTTGTAAAGTTAGAGGTCTATGAGACACGAACATCGTCCTCCCATGACATATCCGGGCCAGTAGACCAGGTGTCCATCCTTGTCGTCCTTGACGGAGGAGCGTGCCCGGGAGCTCTGCAGGCCGCAATGCGCCACCGTCGCCGCCGGCCGCACGCACCGCACGCGCCGCATGCACCGCCGACGCGCCGACACGCACGTACCACGCACCACGCCACATGCCACGGAGAGCGCGCCACGATCGCCACGACCCGAGTAGTGTTGTACCCAACAATCAAACAATGGAACGGTTGCCCGTCAGACAAGCGACAATTGGTATGGTGTGTCGGAGGAGCATGCTGTTAGAGCGGACGGGACGCGCCGAGACCGGCCCGGCCCGGGACACCACTCATTGCATTCACTCGACACTCGCTCACCGCCGCCTCTCGCACGGGCATTTACGAGAAAGTGTCCATCCGACCGTCTCGTGTAAACTGTAAGTACATACCGACACTAAGAGCGGCGAGAGATCGGTTCCAGAGTTGCGTATAAACTTTGACAACAACTTTGACGCACAAGAGGGATATTATGTTAACTTGAACACCACGCACGAGTAAGCTCAGCGCATGCACCATAATGACAATGCCCGATACTAATGTCTAGTCACTTTTACGCTAATACTAAACAAGTGGTTAATCGCAAACTAACGACGCATCGTTTTTATTAGATACCCGCACGCGACAATACCAAACTTTCTTTTCATACCGTATTTTATTTTCACAAATAATTTTAGGAATACATGCATTTATACAAAGTAGAAATAAGCCTCGGAGAGTGTGTACGAAATACGACAGTTGATCGCTATACAGCGGCTGTAGTATTCTAACATCGCGTCACAGTGTGCACGACAATTATGCGAACGGTGCTACAATACGTAGTAAAGGTACAGAAACCCACGGACCGGACGTGTTAGCGGCACACAGAGCGCAGGCGGTTGTTAGGCGTGCTTACAGGCGGCGTAACCGCGTGCCGCACGAGGTGCCGCGGCCGCTGCGGCCGCTGGCGGCCGCGCAGCTCCGGCGGCAGCGCCACCACGGCGCCCACAGCCAGCGGCTCGGGTATCCGCGGCGCGATCACGTCGCGACTCAACTCGTTGGCCCTCTTGTTGCCGATGCGACCGTACACCTCGTCTAGGTGAGCGTATTTCATGATGAGGCCCTGTATTTCTTGGCGCCGTGTTTCTCTCTCACTAAGGATACGGTCGCCCACAGGGGTCTTGTCTTCATCTTCGTCACTTGAAGGAAAATATATCTGTTTTTGGCGTCCAATTTCTTTTAACGGCGAAGATGGCCGCGTTTTGGACAATTTCAATTTCGCGCTAGGATCATAGAATGTGTGGTGGATCGGCGAGACTAAATCGCGCGCTCCCGAATGCATGTTAATATCTACCGGGCGCAACGACAATTTCCCGTTTTTTCTCTCGCCATTTTCGCTCTTTTCGGCTCTAAGAGATCGTCTTAGGTGTCTCCGATAGACACTATCTCTATCTTTTCCATAATGCGTACGATCTTTTAATGGTATATCGAATCCATTTTTATATTCGTCTTTCTGTTTAAGATTAGAAGATAATCGGCGGTCAGTCGTATTCCTGTACGGCGTTTTGTCTCTAACTTTGTCGTGAGAATGGTTGTTTCTCTTGAATGAGCTCTCACCGAATACAGCCGTTGTCAGACTTCTCATGAGTCCACGCGAGAATACCGGATCGGGTTCTAACGTTTTATCACGATCCTCTTTTTCCTTCTTAGCTCTTTCCTTTTTCTCAATGGCTATTCTGTCTAAAACTGAGGAATATTTATCTTCTAAACGACTACGCGTACTACCCAAGAAAATGTTGTTAATGTTATTATTAGGCTCTTTGAGAGGATATCGTTTAGTGAACGGCGATGATTTATCTTTCAAATGAGCTCTACGAAGTGAGTCACTGCGGCTGAGCGCGCTAATGCTGGGGGCAGAATGCAACGGTGAGTTGTCGATGCGCGGCTTGGAGGCGCCCAGGTAACTTGAGTACACGCGGCCATCGTTCACCTTCCTCCCGCTGGTGCTGGACGCTAATGACCCGTACGGCGGGATGTGGCCGTTGTTCTCATAGCGCCGCACGGTTGCTAATGTGGAATTTTTATTTGAGATTAGTTTGTCATCAAACTGCGACCGCGTCGCGCTTAACTTTGTGTCACTAATTTTGTCACTTTTCTCTGATGGTCGTCTTGTTAGCCGGTTGATGAAGCTGGAGTACCCATCGGACAGCAACTGCGTGACGCTCGTGGTCGACGACCGGTTATAACGCTGACGACGAGGGCTCGTCGTACCGTTCCCGTTGGTGCTCACACTGGCCATATCGTTTCTTTTGGTATTTTTATTTTTACGTTAAGCACTTTACCCAGGATAGATCACATAATACTCTGGAAGCGTCATATTTACATGTAGGTTTAGATTTTACAAAACATTTGCGATGTCACGGATTTATCTCGTTTACACGGCGTTTGCACTGCCACCGGACATGAGACTGGGTCTATCTCGAGATTGAGAGCGTACCTAAGCGCGAACAAATTTCACAAAGATCACTAGCGCAGCCGAGTGCGGCCGCCGGTGCCAAGTAATCGCCGTGCACTAAAAATATCGGCAACCCGTGGGAGCGCCCTCCCGCGCACTCCGGCGTGCCCGCAGCCACATTTCTTCGCATTACACTTCATTACACATCTTGTCATTTTTTAATAAAAAACTATAATAATGAATTCCACAGCCAATCCTAAATGCCAATGTAAGCACATTTCCACTATTTTATTCCACAATTAGAATGGATGAACTGCTAAAAATAGCTAACATTAAATTCTTTAGTAGAAGAGTGTTTTACGTCATCGTTTTTGGCAAACAACAATTTCCACTTTCTCTTGTGCCTTTTTTAAAGTAATTACGATCAACAACTGTGTACAGTCAGAACGTACATCATTACTTTAAATATGCATCATTAGTCTAAACAAACACAGAACCACTTATTGAATTACATAGGCTCGTGCTCGGTTTAGTGAGAGATCAGCGTCGCACACATTTCTCTGAACGGCGAACAGCTGAGCCAAGACAGTTCTGTCAATAAGCTGCAGGTAATTAGGTCAGTGGGCCGCGCGAGCACAGAACAATGCCGAAACGGATCGCGCCGCCGCGCGCGCATGCTGCCAGCACGCAAAACAACCATCTCGTGCACGCGTATATTAATGGTTTATGAATAAGCATAAAAGAGAATTTCATCATCATCATAAGTCCACTGAGGGCCGCGGGCCTTCTACTTAAAAAGGATTTGCCATAATCTCCACGCTTGGCAGGAGTCTTGAAAATCACAGCTGATTTTAATTGAATATATAATAATAATATATTGATCTAGTCCCAAACTAGGTTCCCCTGTATCATGGGTACTAGACAACTTCTTGGGTTGGTTNTCTCCACGCTTGGCAGGAGTCTTGAAAATCACAGCTGATTTTAATTGAATATATAATAATAATATATTGATATAGTCCCAAACTAGGTTCCCCTGTATCATGGGTACTAGACAACTTCTTGGGTTGGTCAAATCTTGGGTTCATGATTCAGGAACGAACATTTGTGTTCATCACACAAAGTTTGTCCCTGACAGGTTTGAACCCGGGTCTCGTTGGCACAGAAAGCAGCAGCACCGCCACGTTACCAATCAGTCGTCAAATCATCGTGAACCCGTTAGCTGGTTGTCACAGCACCCACGGGAAGGAATTAACCAACACTACTATTATGCCGGCACCACACAGTAAGAGAATTTAATCGTAGGTTCATGGGCATACTGGGGGGGAGCCCCCCCGGTTTTGTTTATGTCCCTACTAACTATCTACTTTTGTCGATAAAAGTTAAGAAACAAAACATTTTGCCATTTGTAATACAATATACAACTTTAAAAAATAGCTATTGTATAATTAAGGAATTTATATAAAAAAATTACCTATTTTAATTTATGTTTATTTGACTAGGTGCTTATAAAAAATCTGATTTTGTCGGCGTTACCCAGTTATACGATTAAAATCTACTTCGATGATTATGGCAAACCCTTCCTTTTTATGGTCTAGCGGCGGATTTCCACGGTCTGAAGAGATTTCTAATGTTACATTTTTATTTGGTTCTTGATAATATTGATTCACAACGGGATTAGGTTTACTTTTAATTATTATTTTATTATTTATCATATAAAAATGAAACATAACATTACGTATTAAAGTAATGTTTAAGCCTGTATACGAAACGACTGAAGTCAAATGTAGGACTCTAAAACTTGTTTAAAACTTTCACTAGTCGTGCACACGATGGCATTTTCCATCGGTAAAATCTCAGAAACGTTAATTTTTAACCTCCTTAGTATTTTCAAAAATCATTTCTTAGCGCTCACCTACATTATATAAGGAACGTCTGTACAAAATGTCATCCACCTACCCACCGATTTGGACTGTGCACTCTTTGTCGTTCAACGTTAAGAATGTTATTAAATAGATAAGACCGCTGTTTTCCAACATAAGAACAAGCGTTATTCGCAAATATTGTATTCATTGTAAGCGCTCAAAGAATTGTAAACATTGAAATTTCAAAGTAGTAACAACGTCTGTCGGGATGTTTTAATATCAGTACAAAAGCATGCATTCATACATTATCAATACAGTACTGGAACACGCTCGTAGTACACATACCGCAAATCATCATTACCCTTACTTATTTAATTACTCATACAAGACAATACATACAAAACCGAACACTGATGTGGGATCAGTTGAGTCTCAGCATTAATTAAGATGCATACACTGATATTTAGGTAACTTTAAATTAGCTAATACTTGGATAATATTTTTTTTCATTTGTTTTTAAATAACAATTTGTCGCGTTCACGTCTAATCTCCGCTAGCAAATAGTTTAGTAAATACGGTAAGTAACGTATAACCGAGTAGGCTCGTAACGAATCTCCTCCTTAAATAGAAGGGATTTGCTATAATCTCCACTCTTAGCAGACGTCTTAGGGATAAATTTTGATTGAATATTAGGATAACGCTGCTATCTGTATTAGGATAACGCTGCTGCCTGTTATCCTGTTACAATCATCAGCTGGTTCTGACAGCACCCACATGAAGAGACAGAGTGACGTTACAATTATGCTGACACCACACAGAGTTACTGCAGTTCAGTAACATATCAAAACACCCCAAAAGTAATTAATTTTGCGGACGATAAATAGTACAGCGATGCAAAGTTATCATATTATAATAACGTTACAATATTTCAACTTATTGTTAGTTAAAAGTATTGTGTGTTGGCACACAGTGATTACGCTAGACATAGAATAGAGATAAAGAACATAATTCTCGTTCATAACTGTTCGTTTAATAACTGTTTTGAGATGTAAAAATAATCCGCAGGCAACAGAACTTGACGGCTTTCTCATAATAGAACACGTGGGACAAGCATATTATATTCATACACACATGATTCAAAAAAAGGATTAAAATGATCATCAAACTTTAGCTAATTTAAAATTACTATCGAAATACATGAGTGAAAACACAAAACACATTGTGTTAAAATAAAAAAGAGACAGATCGGAAAACCTAACTTCGACGAATTCAACTGACCTTCCCCACGAGCCGGCTACACGCGCCGTCCACATCGAAAAGGAGCTCCGCAACGACGGCGAGTAATTTTGAGACATCGTGCCACTGGCAACCGTGATCCTTGAGAAACCGTTTGTAAAGTTCGTAAAAGGAGGTGAGACGGAAAGGCACACGGACGCGTTCTTGTTTAATGCACAGTTCGGCCATAATGCACTTCACTGCACCGCACTAGGGCTGTATGTAGCGTTCTGGGGGGTTGAAGCGAGCACACGACAGCGTTCGGGCGAGCGGACAGCTCGCCGGGTGTTGTGCAACTGTACAGTGCGCGCGATATTACCACAATAAGTATTATTTATCCGTGGACAACAGATGACACAATGAAAAAGATAACTTGAAACAGTTGACTGCTCCTCGCCTCGTTCACGGTTAAGACTGAACTGCGTGGTCGGCCGTTCCACACCACGCATTTAATTAAAGATGCCATGCACAAATGGAACAAACAATTTGAAGCTTTTGGTTTCGGTTGGAACAGGATTGATCCGCGCACTGCTCGTTAACGTTGTTGTAATTCCACCAACAAAATATGTTACGTTAATTATTGCATTTGCGAATAACACGTTAATTTTAAATGTATATTTGAAAAATAACAGTACACATTATACGGATTGAAATAATTAATATTTATAGTGATAATATGACATATCAACATTGTTATCGGGTCAACGCTCTTGTCTTTTTATTTGGCTAGCTTACACTATCTTTTATCTACCTCTGTACCTATAGTCTGGGTTATTTTCGAATTTTTAGCTTATAATTAAAATTCGAAACATACGCGAAAAGAAATATCTGTACGAACGGTTTTTAACTTTATTGCATCTGTAGACATTATTTAACCGTTGCTGCTATGCACATAGTTGTGTTGGGTTTAACTAAATTTATGTATAGTCGGTTTATTTAATTTTTTGTTTAAAATCTAAGGACTCGCGCAGACAAAATCGCGGACACAGTACTATTGTATAAATGACAGATAATTCTAAAATTACCTGTATAAATAATTTTTATGACAACAATCGTATTTAATAACGCTACCCGAATTATTCTATATATGTATATTAGTTATTATTATTTACTAAATTTTACCCGCGTGAATGTCAGTTTTCCGCTACATGGGAAATCCCGACACTATCACAGATTGGTATAAAAAGCCTTACAGCCACTTTTACTTGACGTCTCGTACCTTAACGACGGCTACTAAAACAGGGATCAAGTTGTATCTTCAATTCTACTGGACCGCTTTTGATGAAACATGCCGCAATATTTAAGTCGGAATAGTACCTTTAAGACTGTAACAGTTTGACCAAAATCTACTCGCTGATTTTTGCATGAAGCACGAACAAACAAACAAACATCGACGGATTCGGTTTCAGAAGCCCTTATAATTAGTCGATCTGAGTAGTTTGTTTATAAATATCTTTGATTTTTGAAAATTTGACATTTAACAATTCTATAATAGTATAGATTATAAATGCGCATCAGTATTATAGACTTGTAAGTCCAGTGATAAATGTGACTTTTGAAAGATTTCAGGTTTTAATTTATCCTATCAAAATTATTGGCGTTTGGGAGTTATCGCCGAAATCAAATTATTTACAAAGAATTACAAAGGTCAAGTTCTCATTCTGCAGAGCTTTTCGACATGTTCTGAAGAATGAGAAAGTAATTAAAAAGATTTTACATACCTATACCTAATTTTTTGTTATATATAAATGACTGTATATTGAACTAGCTTCTGCCCACGGCTCCACCCGCGTGAATGTCGATTTTCGTGTTAGATAGAAAATCCCGGAATAAAATAGATATAATAGATATACAAAAAGTCCATGAACCAATTTTACTTGAGCTCTCGTTATATAACGGAGGTTACCTGAAACGGTGACCAGGCTGTATCGTCAGTTCACTTAACCAATTTTGATGACATTATTTAAGTTGGAATAGTACTTATAAGACTGTGACAGTATAACCAAAATCGACTAGCTCATTTTTGTGTGAAGCTCGAACAGACGCAAAGAAAACAAAATAGGATTTCGGTTGCAGAAGCCCTTAATTAGTCGACTACATGGGAAATCCCGACATAACCATACATTTATATAAAAAGACTACGATTCACTTTTACATGACCACTCGTACCTAAGCGGCGACTACCAAAACAGGGATCAAGCTGTATCTTCAATTCTACTGGATCGATATTGATGAAACATGCCGCATTAATTAAGTGGGAATAGTACCTTTAAGACTGTAACAGTTTAATCAAAATGTACTCGTTGGTTTTCGCGTGAAGCCCGAACAAACAAACAAACATCGACGGATTCGGTTTTCTGAAGCCCTTAATTAGTCGATCTGAGTAGTTTGTTATTAAATATTTTTGATTTTTGAAAATATGACATTATAAATTTTATAATAGTAAGATAGATAGCAATATATCAGCAATTTTGTATTTTAGTGCCTCTTTATAAAATGTAGTATCTACTACAATGAACATTTAATGACAAACGTTATTTAATTTTAAATCAAAATTTCAAGAGGCAGGAAAGGGCATTGAGACACCAAATAACATAGCGGATAAGTTATTCTTTGAAGCAGAACCGCGTACTTCACGCGAGCTAGCCAGGCCTTCCAAGGTCGGCCGGAAGAAATCAGGCCTTACCAAATAGATAGGCGAGTTATAAACTAGCGAGCGTGCATTTATCAGACCATATCTTGACAAGTTCTATCGATCGGGCGGTGTGTTTACATTAAGGGTGTGAGACTGTGCGACGACTACCAGCTACCGGTGAACTTGACCCTGGGCCAGGGTACACGCTGCCAGGGTATGCGTTAAGACAATAAAATAATCAATACAGCGTTCGAAAGGCTCATCACAAGGCAATATTGGATAGGATGTAGGCGTGATAACGTAAAACACTGATCGTTATTAAATAGAATTGTTTCTTTGTAGTTGTATCAGTTTAAACCATTGATAACCAAAGTGGTCTATATCGATTCCCAGGGGTCGACGATGACCTACAAGGGGTCCACGCCAACTATCAAAAACACATCTGAAGTTAATAAATTTACAACAATGCTACATTAACTACGCTTTGGGGGTCTATGCAAAAGTGAAAAACATTACAAGTGGTCAACAAGACAAAAAAGTTTGAGGACCTCTGGTTTAAATCATTTACACACAAAGTAGTCTATATCGACGATAATTTCACTTGGAAATTTAATCTTTCAAAGTAAGTAGCACTATACCCAGGTATCAAAAACGCATTCGAAGTTGATGAATTTGCAGTAATTCAATATTAGCTAAGCAGTGTGTCAACCGAAAACCGAAAAACAATACAAGTGGTCTGAGACAAAAAAAAAAATTGAGGACCCCTGTTTTAAAATATAAAATTGTTCACACTAAAACCAAGAATTTAAAGATAATTTACATATTAAAACTTGCACTAATTTGTCTCCTCGACTGTTTTCAAAAGAAGGTGAGCGGGACAAAAGTGTGAGGTTGAAAAATGGACGCAGACGTGACACAAGTGTGAGGTTGAAAAATGGACGCAGACGTTAGACGCTTGCCGTATTTAAATACTACGCTCCATTTAGATGTGGATTGAATTGTACACGGTGTGAACAAGTGTTCACACCATGCACGACGCGGACGCGGAATTATTAGACAGATGTCTGGTAATGGCGCTCGGGTCGGTACTGATCCGTCAGATCTAGTTCTTATGGTTCTACACATTAACCCTATTACGTCTTTTATTAACGTTTATATTTACGTCATCATTATGAGGTAATTTACGCTCGTGTGATTCTGATAATTTTAATATGTAGTTTTTGTTAGATATAAAAGTAAATAGAGTAATTCATCATCAGACATGGGCCTCCTACTCGAGGGGGGGGGGGGGGGGCGGCGGCGGCACTGATGCAATATTCACGATTTCATTTTTTTTTAATTTAAACTCGCAGTAGGTACTGGTTGAATAGCAGGATAACGCCGCTGCTCATTATCCGGATGCATTCCTCAGCTGGTTCTCACAGTAACCGCAAGGAGAGATTGAGTGACGCTATTATTACACAGGCGCCATAATACAGCAAAAAATAATTATTTTCATCTAATTTTGTTTCTCCGATACCACTTTTATACTAAACCAAATTAGATTAGTGTGAACAGATGAACAAACAACTTTTAGCTTTATAATATTTCTACAACAGTTTAAGATGCTTTCAATGTCACTACTGAAATCATATAAATGCGAGGGTAGCCGCCACGATCTTTCTTTCAAGTTTGACCGGCATTCAAGTAACATTACCTCTACGTCACAAAGTGAAATTTTAATAACGGTAATTGTGAAATATTTAATTGTAAAATGTAATTACGATGACGCTTTAGAAAAAAGTAATCTTTTTACGCCGGAATCTTCTGAAGAGAAAAACATTACCAACTAGTAATATATGCACAAGGAATATTAAACCCGCCTTTGAAATACGAATGGAATACTCATACTGGAAGTTTTTAGAATTGTCCAGTAAGAAAAGTTGCCGATGAAAATTTTATTTAAATTTCGAATAAAGAACTCTTTGGGAAGCTGTAAATGTATACTGAACTAGCTTTTGCCCGCAGCTCCGCGCGCATGAATGTCAGTTCTCTGCTACATGAGAAATTCCGAAATAATCTCAGATTTCTATAAAAAGTCTAAAAACCACTTTTACCTGAGTTTGCGTACCTTAGCGGCGGCTACTAAAACAGGGATCAAGCTGTATCTTCAATTCTACTGGACCGATTTTAATGAAATATGCCGCAGTATTTAAGTCGGAATAGTATCTTTAAGACTGTAACAGTTTGACCAAAATCTACTCGCTGATTTTTGCGTGAAGCCTGAACAAACAAACATCAACGGATTTTAAATCAATTTAACAATTTTATAATAGTATAGATTAATTTAAAAAATAATTTAAAAAGGCAAAGGCAATTTAAAAAGCGCATATCGTGCGTCGAAATGAATTTGAGTAGAGAAAATTTTTGCTTCATGATTTATTACGACTTTCGTTGCGGTCTTAATGAACAATTATGATGGACTGGTATTTCATGATGAAGCCCCACCTCGTGCAACTGTTTATAACTGGTTTAATGAGATTAAATGCGGATTAAAAGGCCCACAGAAACAGTCCAGACAAAAATGTTAAAACACACGTTTTGATTTTTGGTTATTATTTATTTTCCGACACAAATTCATAATAGATATTTAACTATTATATATTAGTACATTGATTGTCTTAGTGGTGCTAGATCTGGCTTGCTATTCAAAGGTCATGGGTTCTATTCCGGTCCCGTACCATTAATTCTAATTCATGTATACCAATGTACTCAACGGAGAGGGAAAACCGTGAGAGGAAACTAGCATGCCAGAATGGTGTGCCCAACGCACTAGACCAGTGTAGTAGACTACGGCCTAATCCCCTTCCTAATGAGGGGGGGGGGGGGGTCCGTGCCCCTGTAGTGGCGACGAGTATGGACTGGGGATGATGATAATGATTTAACTTGTCTAAAATAATTTCGATATAGATATTTAACAATTAGGTCGTTGATGAACTACGCAAACGGTCTATTGCTATATTTATGTTTTGTGTAAAAGTGCCAATTGCTAAGTTTGCTGTGTACCTTTACTTATAATACTTAAGGTTATATGCTTAAGAGATTCGCTACCAGTCGTCAACCATTAGTGATGGACTTAAAATACCAATAACAGATAAGAAGTGAAATTGTACCTATTGCATAATATTCTGGTTAGCCCGTGCTAGCTAAAACTTGTTATTATAATTAGTTTCACTTCGTCAAAGATACTTGTCTGTTTACAAATGGTGGAGCGACTTAGGGAAGCGATTAATGAAAAATTCCCAAAATTTAACTTAACACTAAACCTATCGATATTTTATATGTATCTATTTCTACCAATTGCGGTCAAATAACAGCTTCTCAAATTAAACATTATATTCTTCAATAAAACAAAATAATTATGATGAAATAATTATGATTAAAAACATTTTGACTAGTCTCAAAAGCAGTCATTTGACCTCTCTGGTAGGTTTAGTGTTAATAATGAACTTACAACTGAAAAATGATTCTAAATTATATTCAAATATTTCAACTTTCAAAATTTATCTTCTACATTCGACACACGAAAGTAAAACAGCCTGTATTAGTTTATGTAACTGCGAATGTGCAGCGCTTGGACAAAATACAGCGGTTTAGCGCCGTTAAGCGCAGTTAAGTGTTAAGTGCTAATAAATTTAAAAAAACTTATAACGATGAAATAATCAACTGCTAAAATAAATATTTATTATAGGTGTAACTTTGCATTCAATCTTGGTGTAGTAATTGGTACTATCAACTTTTTGTTTGTTGAACTTTGTATTCCAATAATTTTAGTTCATATAAATACATAATACATAGCAGCGAATAGATATTTGTAGCAAACATCGGGTATCAAATTATTTGAACATTTTACCGATTTCACAAACATCAAACTGTGAACAGGATGTTTAATTGTAATATGAATTAGTAGTAGAAACTAACAAAATTTTATACGAAATTAATCTAACATTTGTGGTATTCAAAATTAATTTTTATACATATCAGCCTAAGGGAAAATTCCTGCATCGCTGGTGATGGGATAACATTATATTAATATCATACTTCTATACTATTATAAAATTGTTACATGCCAAATTTTATAAATCAAAGATATTAAAAAATGCTGCTCAAATTGACTAATTAAGGTCTTCTGAAACCAAATCCGTCGATGTTTGTTGTTTTTTTTTGTTCGGTCTTCACGCAAAAATCAGCAGGTAGATTTTGGTCACTGTTACAGTCTTACAGGTGCTATTCCGACATAAGTACTCCAGCACGTTTCATCATCATCGATTAAGTAAAATTAAAGATACAGCTTGATCCCTGTTAAAAGTACGAGAACTCGAGTAAAACTGGTTCAAAGACTTTATATAAATCTATGATTGTTTTGGGATTTCTCATGTAGCGGAAAAACGATATTCGCGCGGGAGAAGCCGCGGGCAAAGCTAGTAATATTATAAATTGGAAAGTGTTAGTTAATTGGATTGTCTTCTCTGACAGATTGACAGAACAACGGATCGATGTCTTCTCGTTATAATCGTCATCGGTCCATCTACTACGTATCCCACTGCACCACTGTAGTGCACGAGCCACCTCTCAGAGAGGTGTAGCGCCGTGGTCCACCACGCTGGCCTTATACGGGTTGGCTGACTTCACACGTCGCCGAAAAAATCTTTTAGGCATGTCGGTTTTCTTCACACTTGGAAATGAGTGATAATTCATTATTGAATTATTAATGTAATTATTATATACATGATTTCGAAAATTCAGAGGTGTGTACCTTGGATTAGAACTCGAAATCTAATACTTGGCATGCATGGTCCATGCCACTAGGCTATTTATTACCGCCGTGTCATTTTTACACGGATATAAAGAACAGTGGAAATTAACAGGCCATTGTTCACGCAGAAAGTGTACGTATCCTGTATAGGGTAGCGTAAAATAACAAATGAGAGCGCGGTCAAGGGCAGCGTCAGACTATCAATAAACTGGCGGCCAGAAGATCTATGGTGATGTATAGGACCCCTGAAACGTAACAGTACGTTGATCCTGGCTTACAGGAGTTACATACAATTAATTACGCGCCGAAGAGCCAAGGAGAAAGGCGTCATTTTATGTATGTATAAATTCCTCGTGTGTACAAAATGCAGTGTGGCGTCGGCGTAGTGACAGCGCGAGAACCACCCAAGGGACGGACCAGGATAATGAGCAGCGGCGTTATCCAGTACAGTCGATCAAAATCTGTTGCGATCTCGAAGACGGCTGCCAGACGTCGAGATTATGGTGAATCATTGCTTTTTAACGAGGAGGCCCATGTTACTACCATTGGAGTTCTGATGATGACGATAAGGTACAAAATGTTGACGGCAGATCAATCTAATCCGATCGTAACCAGATAAAACAAGTTGTAATTTCTATATCAAGTGGGCGTCACAATTCAAAACAATTGAGGAATGGGCCAGTTGATTACACTCCGTTGGTCGCATGTGTCATTGGCACACGTGACCGATTCACGTACAACAAACACGCTTTTGCATTTTAACCATGTATATTATGGCTGTATGTATGAAAGATGAAACGAAATATATTTTATTTTGCACCATAAACTTATCAATAAAAGAAAATAAAATAAATATTATCAAAGAAAACATAATAAATCTATATTATTAATGTCAAATTTTGTAAATCAAAGATATTAAAAAAAAACTACTTAGATCGAATAATTAAGGACTTCTGAAATCAAATCCAAACGTTTGTTTGTTCGAACTTCACGCAAAAAAGAGCGGGTAGATTTTGGTCAAATTATTAGTCTATTCCGATTTACTGCGGCATGTTTTATAAAAACCGGTTAAATTGAAGATACAGCCTGATCCCTATTTTAGGAGTCCAAGGTACGTGAGCCAAGTAAGTGGTTCTAAGGCTTTCTATATAAATATCTGATTATTACAGGATTTCTCATGCGATATTCTCGCGGGCAAAAACTAGAATTATATAAAAGATAACAATAGCAGGTATTTTTAACTAAATAAGAGTGGACCGGAACCTAAACTGACCTAGAGACCTGAAATATACCATATTAAGTCTCTGGGTCACTCCTCGGCGGTTTGGTAATTATGTTAGATAACGAACAAATGATTTGGCGGATACACAAACTTGGTGGATGAGAAAACAAATACTACAGTTACGTGGTGCCACGATACGAACAATAAATATAATAATCACCCCATATTTTTCCGTGGGTACCGTCAGAATAGGCTGATGTACCTGTTCCATCTGCTAATCTGTTTATGGCACATCCGTATCATGGAGTGGCAGTTCTTGAGT
>WUAW01017008.1:6036-18823 GCA_017165845.1 Thaumetopoea pityocampa | reverse complement strand
ATTTCTTCAAAATGTCGAAAATCGAGTACCGAAGCGTCATAAAGTTTCTGTTTAAAGAAGGCTTATCCCCCTCCCAAATAAAAGAACGATTAGATGGTGTGATGATTAGATGATGTGTGGTGTAAGAATCCACAAAAAAAACTCATGTGCTCAATCTTTTGGGATTTCCAAGGTGTTCTGATGGTGGATTTTAAAGAACGCAATACAGTCGTAAATGGCGAATATTATGCTTCAATAATATATAAATTGCGGGTCATAATAAAGGAGAAGCGCAGAAGCAAGCTAAAGGCGTCCTGTTGCTTCACGACAACGCCCCAGTTCACACTGCCGGTGTTTCGAAGGATGCAGTTCGTCAATGCGGGCTCACGGAACATCCGCCTTATAGTCCTGATATGGCCCCGTCCGATTATTATTTATTTCCAAATTTAAAGCGGCACTTAAGGGGAAGAAAATTTTCAAGCTACGAAGAGTTGCAGGCGGCTGTCTTCAGTCATTTTGAAGACAAGGATTGTGCTTACTTTTATGTATAAAGGCCTAAAGATGTTGGTTCACAGATGTGAGAAGTGTATCAGTATTAGTGGAGATTATATTTAAAAATAAAATTGGTATAGTCTCATTTTCTTCGTTTCTTCATAGTTAGGCCAATTCATTGTGGGACCATAATCATTTCATTATCATTAACTACTATTTACTCATTAGGTTCATAACTTGTATAAATATTAGAATAAATCCCTTTGTTTTATATACGGATTTTATTATTATTAGTAAAAATATACTAAATTGTGTAAAATGGATTTGATTTGAAAATTATATTATCAGAAGTTGTATACAATCATTATAGTATAAGAGGGTATCTATGGGAACCCAAAACAATATCATCAGTCAATGGTGCACCTTGCTGAACAACGTATTAATACTGTGTTAATATCACAAAATAGATATATATTTTGTATCAATACTGTTCGGGTGCAACACATTGCTGTTCAGTACATTGGTGGTCAAGCACGACCCACGATCGAAAGGTCGTAGGTTAGATCCTAGTCCCGTACCACTGGGTTATTTCAAATTTATGTACGGTTTACATTATAGACACCAAAGTATTCAACGGAGACGGAAACCTTTGTGAGGAAATCGGCATGAAGTTTACCAATCCACACTAGGCTAGCGTGGTAGTAGACTACGATCTAATCCCCCTCCAGATCACGGGAGATTCACGCCTCTGTAGTGGGGACAAATATGGACTGGGGAATGACTATTCAGATTTGTGTAAATCATTAATGATTTAATGTCAGATCTAAGATTGTTTTTTGAATTTTATTAGGACCTTGAATAAGTTCTCTCTGTTTTTTTTACAAAATAAAAGCTTTATATAAAATTTAAGGAACAAAAACATTTCATTCAAAGTATTGTCCATCACTAGAGACCACCTTCTCCCATCTTTCTGACAATAATTTTATTACTCGTCGGAAAAACTATATATCTTTTAAGGCTATCCATGAATCAAACCTTTCTTTAGTATCTTCGTTAGAATGAAAGTGCTGCTCACCCAAGCCATGTTCCATCGAACGGAATAGGTGAAAATCAGACGGGGCTATGTCAGGTGAATACAGCGAGTAGGGTAATACTTCCCATTTAAGTGTTTCTAGGTAGCTTTTTACTGGTTATGCTACATGAGGCCGAGCGTTGTCATGTAACAAAATCACTTTGTCGTGTCTCTCCTCGTGTAGCGGCCTTTTTCTTTTAGGACTTGATTTAAACGTATCAGTTGAAGTCGATAGCTGTCCCCTGTGAGTCTCATTTGGTTTGAGCAGCTCGCAATAAATTACACCCCGAGGATCCCACCAGATGCAGAGAAGAAAGAACCTTCAAACCTTGGATATTTGGTTTTGCGGACGATGTTGATGCATGGCCGGGTTTACCCCACGATTTTCTACGGTGTGGATTATCGTATACACTTTTCGTCTCCAGTGACGATACGATGAAAAAAACCTTTTCTCTTCTGTCGTTAAAGCAGTAGTTCACACGTGAGAAAACGCCGTACGACGTCTCTCGGCTTCAATTCATGCGGTACCCAATGTCCTTGCTTCTGGATCATTCCTAACACTTTTAAACGTTTCGAAACTGTTGACTCATCTACTTGTAATGTTTTTCTAAGTTTTGCAAGCGTCTGACATCGATCTTGTTCAAGCAATTCCCCAAATTCTTTATCTTGAATTTTATTCGGAGCGTCAGAACGTTCTTTATCCTCAAGTTAAAATTCATTATTTTTGAAGCGTCGAAACCAGTCTCTGCATGTCGTATCCGACAAAGCATTGTCGTCGTAAGTCTCAACAAGAATTTTGTGTGCATCAACTGCAATTTCTTTTGAAAAAAAAAAAGTGTAATAAAATTCCCCGCAAATACACTATTTGGCACAAAAGTAGACATATTCAAAACTAATAAAAAATACTTTGTTTTTATACTATAGTCAACTATCATACACTGAAATTTTAGATAGAGTACTTCCTTATAAGTGCGTTATCATTCGAAATCCCATGCATGAAGTAATACTACTGCCATCTATGTAGAAACAGCGAGAACTTATTCAAGGTCCTAATAATTATTGCCTCATTTAAACGTCTATCCACAGACACGGTTGTTATCATAATACTACTGGCATGACGGCGGGCGGTTTCTCCTAGGTGAAGGTGAGCCTCGATATACTATTTCTGTGCACAAACGTCTAGTGTGCACGTTCAACGCGATAACAACGACATGCAGCACCATCTATCGGATGCCATGGGAAAATCATAGATGATGCCAGCTGCTGATACTATTTTAGTACATCATACTTTTATAGCATACGAGAACATATATATGAATGCTTCACTTGCCAATTCGATTAACTCCTTTCTGAATTTTATCCAATTTGAATGTCAAAGCTCCTAAGGACTGACTCCTAACTGTATTGTATATATTCAAAACAAAGTTCCTTAATAAATAATAAGTATTAACACCAATAAATGATATTTTTTAGCCATAGTATTATGAATAATTTATCCTATTTTATCATTTTTCTCATCTTTTTGTTTTATGGAGTTAAACGTTTGGCAAACAAGGCGTTGATATGATAAAATTAGATTTTGACTTTTGAGCATCAAGTCTGATATACATAAGAGGGAGCGGTGAGGATATGAATATATACTTCGAAAATTTTACTCGATATGCATGAGCGATATTGCAACATTTTAGTCAATAAAATCGACATATTGCATTTATGACAACTTAGTATATAAAGTATAGTATATGTAGTATAGTATAAGTAGAGTATAATATATGTATTGCGTTAGTTAATTCAGGTTATTTATATAATAAAATACAAAAGGCCAATGACTGAAGGTCTTTTATGCAACTGCAGCATGCAACATGGCAGTCACCCGTGTTATTAACACAATATACAATATTGTTACTTCGGCACAATGATAACAAGCATTTAGTTTGTAACAGGGAAACTAGATATTTTATATCCAACTCTCGTCGTCATTAGTTAGTCTTTGACCTACTTCTTGACTTCCTTAACACTTTAACCGACGCAAAGTTGTGAGGCAAGTTCTGATTACTGACTGCTGGCATTATGGGGATGGTATAATCCCCATAACCCTTGCGAAATCATTAAGATACCAATTACCGTCTACTGAATTCAGAGCCGCTCAGAAGCGCATGGTATTAGCAGCACACGCATTTTTCGAGCAGAAAAAAAACCGGTGATGCTCAGTTGAATATAAACTATGAACTTTCAGATGTAATGGCGAGGTATAAAGCAACTGGACCACAATTAAACTATAGATATAAAACAATTTAAGTTGTGAGGATCACTATATAAATTAAATCCTTGACCTAATAATAATATTAAAATAGATGCGCATTGCTCTCGATACACGCGCGCTGGCAACTCGTGGCGCAGTACATTCAATATAAGATTTACAATAATTATATTTCATTGAACGGGTAACGTCGTTAGAGAACAATGATAAATGGTTGGCTGACCTCCACTTCTTTGGGCTGTTTTCCTGGTTTGAGTTGTGAAAGTTGAACTGGAGCAAATGAACAGGAGGGCTGAGGCTCCATTGCAGGCGGGTTGCTTTTAGCAGGAAGCGGGGAAGGTATCTTCGGGCTCTTCTGTGGATTTGACACCGATCCTTCAGCGTTTTGCACGCGAATCTGGGGTGTTTGCACTATATTTGATTGTTTATTATTAACAGACACTTTAGGAGTCAACCATGATGTGGGTACTGCTGGAGGCATGGGCGCGGGTCGTGATACCTTAACAGCACTATGGTCAACATTGATAACGTTTTGTTTATTACACAGTTCTGATTTAACACTACATTTCGAATCAGTTTTTGAAATAACTATTCCTAAATCAGGTTTATCAACGATAAGCTTGTTCACTTCTACATGTTGTAATTTCAATTCTACTTCTGTGTTTGTTTTAAAAAGTTCTTTTGGTTTTACGATATTTCCTGTGGAAAGTAGATTACTTGACGTCTGGAGTGGAATGGATGGTAGTTGACTTAGAGGTAGATTTGAAGAGGTTTTATTAGGATCATCTATTTCAGGTTCAATTTGATGTGTATTCGATGACATTTTACTTGAATTATCTACTGCATGTTTAAATTTAACAACATTTGATGACATTTCACTTGCATCATCTACAGGTTCAATTTGAAGTGCATTCGCTAACATTTCATTTGGATTATCTGCAGATTCATTTACAACAGTTCCAACCTTTTCGCTTTCTTTTGAATGTTTAGATGGTTCTGGAATCGTGGGAGAAACTTCATCTTTGCTTTGTGAGAAATCAGTACTTTCACAAGAGGAAAGCTCGTCGAGGCTTTGCGCTAAATCTAGTGCAGAGGCTTCGTGATAATCAGTAGAACACGTTGATGTATCATCACTAGTGTCACCAGCCTCGTTTAGTCTTACAGAACTTTTACTACTAGGTAAAAACGCTAAGCTCGATGTCACATCGTTGGAGATGTCAGCGTTAAAAGATTCTTCACTTTGTGTCAACGATTCCCTATTTGCAGAAGAGTCAATAGCACTATGTTTTTCATCCTCACTTTCTACATTATTCACTGTAACAGTTGATATTGAAGTTGTATTTTGTACACTTAAATCGTTTTCATTATTAACGCTGGAAACATCGGTGCTAGGTGAAACTACTTCATTTATATTTTTATCATAATTAGTATTTGAGTAAACTTTAGCTTGTTCTACTAGTGGTAAACTCATATATTGCGGTATAGCGTAGTCTAAGTCAGTTAAAGGTGTGTAATTAATTTCTTGATCTCCAATTGGAGTTTGAAAATTTGGAGAATAATACTCAAAAGCAGCATTGTGGTTACAATAAGCGGACCATGGATCATTCGTCGGAATTAGAGGCAATCCATCAGAATATAATTCGGCATTCAAATCGTTTATATATTCTGGTTTATATTCCCATGAAGGCACAAATGAATCTTCAAAGGCAAGATAATTCTCGGGTAATATTACCATGCCTTGATTTATATGACTAGGATCCAACGCGTACGAACCGTCATAAAATGGGTTATTTAGCACTAAAGGAGGCGGTTGCATAGGCTCACACTCCATGGTAACTTCAGCAAACAATCCATACTTGGACAAATCAGGTTCTGAACATCTTTGGTGAAATGCGCGGGAGTCGAATTCACTTCCTATTTGTGCAGCATAAATATCCGAAATATCAAAACTATGCGTTCTTCTTAAATATGTTCCCTGATGCACTTGTTCTTTATTAAAAAAATCCAGTCGTTCATCGTATGACTCTTCATAGATTGGCACACCCACATTGTTTATTTCGTGTAAAGCATCCGCATTGTTTGTTTCGATAGGGTTGGGTAAAGCATCGAGGTCGCCGTGGTTACGCACTGCATTACTGGGCAAGAAAAGCACGTGCGGCAAAGCAGGCGGGGGCCCGCAGAACAACAAGTTATTGGGGGGTGGTCGCGGCGGCTGGGCAGCCATGGCTGCGGCACTGCCGGCCGCGGCCAACGCGGCGGACTAGTATTTCGGTACGGTAAAGACGCGCCGGGCGGCCGGCTGAGTTTTGCGACTGACTGACGGCGTTCCAAGTGACGAAGGCGAACACAAATAGAACGGGCGCAAGCGTGAAGAGGTCGCCGTCTCTCGCGCACATCTTCACGGGCGAAGGCGCACGCGCACGCGCACTCCAGAGCCAAACCCGTCCCGCGTGTAATCCCAAACAAGCACGCTGACGTATACGCTTTATTCTGGTTCCGCACTTTGCCTACGGCATGTACAGTATGAGTGAGAATCGGACAGGTTTCCGGGTGGACACTTTATAGTCGTAATGTCGAATGATAGACATCACGAGTCGCACCATCTTTCATACATCCCTCTTAAATATAAAAATGAAACGGAGGAACTGACCTGTTCAGGTGGTGATCGCGCTGATGATTCATCGCGATGATGCCTCCTCCGCCTGTGTGATGTAGGCGAACGCCGGTGATGTGATCGTTTGGAACGTTCATTTCTCCGCCTCCACGAGTGCTCCGAGCTGTGAAATAATCATCGATCGAGGGGCTGTAGGGTTAGTTAATAGGACTATGTACTACAATGTACGCAACCAACGTTAAGGTGAGTTTCGTGTATGTGCATCAAAAGAAAGAGCGTCGGTGACAAAGTACTACTAACGTTAGAGAGCGTTCTTCACGCGCACAATGCGGATCTATCAGCAAATTAAAATGTTCGGGCAAGGGGAAGCAGCAGATGCTGAACAGCGCCCGCAACATTACCCAACATCCTTGCCCCGTGTCTATGTCTTTTAACAACGTTTAGACATAATGTACCGTATTGTTCAAATGAGTATTATACATATAATTAACATCTTTTTCAATATATTGGAACCGAAAATGATTACGGTATAACGCAATCCTAATATCGACGCTAGAGCCTTCCCAATCAAGGTCTCTTATTAATAAATATTCAAGTAATCACTTTTATTGTGATTTAAGATAATAATAACACTCCGATGTTGTCGGAGAGAAATATATTGCAAAAGGCATTTATGCGAGATGTCAGTCGCTGTCCGTTAACGAGCAATCAGACAAGGACCCGGCGCGATCTGCGGTCGCGAACACACTGCCACCAGCCACCACTGACACGGCGCCCGCGCACAAGATACCCGGTGAAGTTAAGCGTACAATCAATTGTTCGTTACAAAACATCGTCACAGCCTAACAAGTAAACACTAATGTGACTCTACGTCATTACTAATCAATTACATCATCGTCTTTGAGAGATCGACGGTGAATTGACGCGAATAATTTGTACTCTTGTTTTTATAATAGCAATGTCATGTCGACCTTAGTAACACGATTTTAATTCATGTTTGGCTGCTCAATCAACTCACTACATATCAGTTGGTTATCCGAAGTGTTTAAACTCGCGCTTCTCTCGGTCATAACGAAGTTCCGGTTCTGCTAATATTGCAAAACACCTTCATTGTAAAATATTTGTTTTACTAGCAAGAAAGCAGCGAAAATAACTAAGAATGTTCGTAATTGGTTTATCTTCAGTGCGAAAATATTAAAAAGTAAACATATATATATATATTAAAAAGTAAACATTCACAAATGCATGTATAAAATCAGACAATGAATGCAAAACAGATATACAGTAATTATTAGTGACATCTAGCGGCGAATAGTGTGACACAATGTAACGTCATGTAAGTAATTAAAATTGATAACTTATACCGTGTTTGCTAAGATACTTGTATTTATCTAGGACACATCATTAGGGTTCAGATATATTAAATC
Organism: Thaumetopoea pityocampa; assembly: GCA_017165845.1. Classification (NCBI taxonomy): domain Eukaryota; kingdom Metazoa; phylum Arthropoda; class Insecta; order Lepidoptera; family Notodontidae; genus Thaumetopoea; species Thaumetopoea pityocampa. Next base: position 10,979 of record WUAW01017008.1, on the reverse strand, counting down.
TATACAAATAAAAATGAGTCTGTTGGTGATTTCGAAATAAAGGTTCAATTAAACTAGATATGGCTAATCTTTATTCCAGAAATATTCGTTGCTGCATAAAAATTACGAACTACATTATAAATTAGACCCAATGACGATCAAAATGCAGTCTACGCGGGCGGAACCGCTCGGAACAACTTAGTGTTACTTAAAAGTATAATTTAATGAGATTAATTCATATTTTATTATATTCAATGTAAATTTATTGCGATTAATTCATATTTTAGTTACGACTCAGTATCCACATTCTAGGACCAGTATTCTCTATATATGTATTAATATTTATCCATATAAGTATGATTATCGTTGTTTAATACTCAAGATACAAGGATTCCTAGTTTGGGACTAGATCAATGTGCGTGAGTGTCCAAAATAGATTATGATTCAAGGGTATATTAATAACAAGGGTATATTAATAACAAGGGCATATTAATAACAAGGGATATTAAATAAACAGAAAATTAAAAAAATCTACATTCATATCGTATAGTAGTGAGAACTTGTGAAATAGCTACGCTTGCAAGACTTGCATAATTATTTACGTACTACGCGTGCATAATTATCTGCTTTACTTGCTTTTAACAGTTAATTAGACACAATGTCTAACGGTAATAAGATATTATAACCTTAAAAATTTAACCCCATTTTAGTGAGAACTAACAGTTATGATCTTTTGTTTAAAAATCAACATTTATACAATATCAATATAAATAAATTTGTAAACAATTATGACCTTATCGAGGCTAATACGATAAATTTGTCTTTGACTGCTTGTTACCTCGTCATGGTCTTATGACGGTCATAGCCTCTTAAAATTATATAAAAAAATATATATTTTAAGGTTGCAAAAACTCGTAAAAAAGGTATGTACATATTCCAATATATATTTGATATAGCCATTCCATTAAATCAAATATAATTTTAGTAGTAACTGAATTTATAAGCAATGTAATTGCCCAAAAATTTTTACATATAGTAACAATAAGCTTGTTTACTTTCTAGAAGAATACACCATCACTATGAAACAAGATAAAAAGTCTACATTCGGTAGGTAATAATATACTGTTGGTATAAAGCCTTACATAAATTAGTGACATAATTTGAAAAAAAAAAAGAAGTTATCTAAACAAATATAATTCAACACATTCATTCCTAAAGCGGTGCGGTGTAAAGTGGACTGCGCGGGCGGCGTTCTGTCGAGCTTAATGTCACATTGTTTAACGCAGACGGCTGAGAGGTTGAACTTGAACATATATCGTTGTCTCTAGGCGGTGCACCTTCGTTTGTACCATATAAAGATAAACCAACGAGTTTGTTTTACTAATGAGTACAGTGCGACACGATTCCAACGTTCCAACTATAGTTACCCGTTCGCTGGATCAATAGTAATAAACGTATTTTTCGCCTCCACACCTATTCATTACTGCTCCGAGAAGTGTTTCATTGCACTTAAAAATACCAACGCCATTAATACGCCGAATTAAAAACCTTAACCATGTGAAATAAGGATGATTTTAAGTTGTGATAAAGACACATTTATATTTATAGTCACGGATGAGTCTGTAAAGTTCGATTTGACGAACTTAGCATATGGCATCTCTGAGCGTATCACACAGTACTAGATTTCAGAAAAGATCTTTGGATTTAATAATTCCTTCCTCCATGGGATTTAATAATGCGATGCCGGAAGAAGCGATTGAGAGAGTAATAAAGAATGCTATAGCAATAGAGCGATGGTCATGGAGGAAGATGACCATAGGTCTATGGTTCAGAAATGAACTTAAAATAGCAAAATTCAACTTTTGCATCTAAGGGTTAAAATAAAATAAAAATCTATAGAAAATATATTGCCTCATGTCAACCGTTTTGTTAATAAGCTTATAATTATTATGAAGCATAATTATATATGATGAAGCACTAAAATTATCACCAGTGTCTCAATTGAATCGTGAAGACAACGACAAGCATCGAAAACAACGGAGACATGTTTGGTGACTAGAATTAATGTCTCCGTATTATCTATCACTGCCACGATCGGCGGATACAAAATGATTATGCAACACAAGGTAGCGCGTTATTAGTCTTTGAAAACCTAGTCAGGTTTAACCGTGTTTTCTCCCGCGTGAATGTAGGTGTTCACGCTAAATAAAAAATATAGAAGTAATTATAGATTTATAATAAAGCCCAAGAACCATTTTTATCTCCCGTACCATAATGGGGGTTACCGAAGCGGACATTAGGCTGCATCTCCAGTTCTACTTGAACAATACTTTGATATAATATGATACAGTATTTAAGTTGGAATAGTACTTTTATGACTGTAATAGTGTAGCCAAAATCTACCCCGGCTGGTTTTTGCTTGAAGCTCGAACAAAGAAATAGACGCGAAGAAAACAAAAGATGGTTGGTTTCGTTTTCAGAAGCCCTTAATTAGTCGATATTTTTTTTGAAATATCTTTAATGCAAGGGACAATGAGGTTATACAATTTTATGTTATTCAAAGAAGAACCGCAACGGTGTTGATGTGCAACAAAGCGATGCACGTCATTTGATACGGAGCCCGTCGCGAATAACAAAAGCCGGACGGAACATTCACTTTCGACGAGCACATGACATTGTGGATTCGTTTGGTACGAGCATAGGCAACACAAGAACCGGCCTTTTATATACATTTAAAACCAGTGGAACTAGTAAAACAGGTCCAAATGCTAACTAACAGCTTAATTTAATTAATATTCCATCTCTCTTTCTCTCTCACTCCCTCTCGTTAAGCGGTCGCGTTAATTTTAATTGGTGAATTTCTTTTTAGGCTTTCATTTCCTCTTAGTGGCGGCTAGCGGTATAGGATTTTTTTAATTAAACTACGGTGGGAATTATGAAGGTGAAAGCATATTTCGGTATATTTCGCGACTGTGTGTTTATGTGAGTCTCAGCGTAGAAGTCCGGATTCACGCTGAAAGTAGTGACGAAATTTGCCAATATTAGTACAATATACGGAGAAAGTAACACGTTCTGTATAGATGTTTATATAATAGCAGACCCTAATTAATGATTCAATTAAAGACCATACCTAGAACTTCAAGAAAAAGTGTTCCGCATTCAAATAAAGCAGTCATGATAGTGAATAAATTTGTCAACTAAAAAGTAACACTATTTTTAATATTAAGCGTTATTTTTTCACTATTTTTTTTTTATGTTGTGGATTGAGTGGATTCATTTAATAAAGTCAATAGTTGTAGTATATTTAATATATTAAGCCATACGGCGGAAACCATGTGTTACCGTATTACTATTATGGAAATTGTATATTAAATGGAAAAGCCATGAAGGGGAATATTAATTTGCAACGCGGTCGACGAACGAGTAACAACGGTATCGTATCTTCACAGCGGTGCTTTATATTTAGACATACTGAACACGTGCGCTGTATTGAATCATCTCTGTATTTACAGTTGTACTAGTATTTCCTTGTAATATTAGGTTTTGGTTACTCTCTTCAGTTCATTTGTCAAGGACGCCAAGTCGCGGATATCGATAGTACAAACGCGTCGTTTACGTAACGCGTAAACGTTACAGAAAAAGGAAATCAGCACAAACGACAAGGCTTTCAAAGGTCAGAGAAGCAGCGGAGCACGCAAAACTGTGCTGAAAGTGGAACGCCTCCCAATCGATCGTTCAGCTGGTGGCGTGCTGCGGCCGCGGTTACGAAACCGAAAGTCGCAGCCTGCAACGTGACACGACCGTTGCCCGGTCAAGGATGCGTCGCACAGCAGACACGGGTTGCTATGTTAGTATTACCGTACGGTCCATTTTTTGTACCCCATTGTAAGAGCGAGACGACCGCTCAATATTTCTCACGCAAAATGTACCGCAACATTTAATTAAAAATTTTAAAGTGAACTAAATTCCCAACCAAACTTGATTGTGCGATGCGAGTTTATTCATCGTCCATCCACAAGTCTGGAAGTCTAGTGCTGCACATAGACCTCCATCTTAAAAAGGAAACATTTGTGATAATCTCCACGCTTGGAACGCGTCTTGGAGATTACAGCTATCTATGATCTGATCTATGATCTATGTCTATGATCCTCGTGAGATGTTCCAGGATAATGAGCAGCCCGTTCTCACAGCATCCACGGTAGCAGAACGCTATCACTACGCCGGCGTCACACAGCACGAGTGAGTGTATTACTACGTGTCAACCACGCGTCGTTCGGTCAGAACGGACGCTCCGGGTGGTCGGCAGGGCCGCGCCGGATGACTGATTACAATGAATCGTGTCAACGCTGCAGCCACATCTAATCACCCGCCCGCGCCGCATTTCGTCGGGTCAATGACAAGCTCGACTCGTGCGCGACCATAAAAATAATTGAGCGAAACCAAAAAAGCTTGCTTGTTATTCAAAATAAACTGCCTTAAAATGTTCGTCAAATAGACAAACCGTTCTTTTGTCGGATACAACCATCCATACGGCGGATAACGTGTATCAATAATACTAGGTCAATAATATTAATTAATATGTAAAAGGCACAGTTCTGTCGTACGGGGCTCGCCTGATCTGATCGCGTAACCGAAAACAATTAACCTTAATTACAATGCCAAATAGGTAGTCTATTGTTAACAGAATGTTACTCGACTATCGGGGTGAATATTGTTGCATTACTATTATTATAATACCCGACGGTTAAGAACCAGATGAACCTATCTACAAAATTATCTAAAGTGGCTTTTAAACGTAAAATTATTATATTACTGTCATATGTGATGTGTCAAAACGCAGCTAGACCTTATAGATAGTCATACTTTAACATTAAAGTTATTTAAATTAAAAACGTTATTTAAATTAAAAACGTTATTTCAATTAAAATGTTATTTCAATTGTTGGCCATTATACCATTGGATTC
>WUAW01017004.1:4611-20215 GCA_017165845.1 Thaumetopoea pityocampa | reverse complement strand
ATATGTTAGGTAGAATTTAATTAGGTAGGTATACCTAGGCGACTGAGTTTCACATGGCGTTTTTCGAATTTGTCATGGAAGTATGATAGCTTCGCGCGGGAAAAGATGTGATGTCATCTACATAACGTTGTTAATATGACAGCAGATAGCATGAATATTTGAGCCCACTGGTTGGGGTTTTACGATTCCTGGATTTTATTCCTGGTTAATCAGAATTGTTTGATTTTTCAAATATAATGATTTTTGATTTATTCTCAGTCAAACAAGAAACAATTGTTTATATACTTACTATTTTGAATTAAAAATATAAAAAAAAAAATATTTTTATGACATTTTTTTGACGATGGAACAATGTTTGCATACCGTGTGACTTGAAGCCCCATTGCCCCCTCTAATATAAAAAAATGTGGTAATGCTTGAGGTTATTGACCCACATTCTTTTATTGTACATTAACTATTAACGTTTGCAGGTTGGTACAATTACCTAAGTAAAATAATATCTAGGTAACTAACTACTACCTACCTATTAAGTTGTCAGTGCGTACAGCTTACATACATAAATTTATCTTTAAAAAGACTACATTTTTACTTATTTTGACATGATTAAAATTGAAACATTTCAATTATCACAATTGTAACGCTTTCGCACAGATTAAAAATAATAATAAAAAAAACAAATTCATTTTACGCGCGAAATAGAAAAAACAAAATGGATGCACCGACCTGAATTTTAGCGTCAAATATTTTTTAAACGCTTTTCTAATCGAGACTAGACCATTTCTCGTAATGAAATTTGTAAAAACAATAGAATACTTTGTGGCGGCTCGTTCCTTGCCGCACACATTCTCCTTTGAGTTTCGAGCGTCGTTGCTAGGTTACTAACAAAGGAAGAATCGAGTGGGCTACGGCGCGAAAATTCGACAAGCATGTATACATTATAATATTGTATATTTGTAAATCAATATTTTATGTGGGGATAAACAGGAGTCACTCGAGTTTGTTTTTATTTATACAACACGCGCATCCTCCCCCACAACTTGATAACTGTAGTTTAAAATAGTGATTATGTGATCAAGTTGTAACAGAAAATTTATTTTATCTAAGGTTGTAGAATAAGTTTGCTATTACAACTCGTATTTTAACAATGAGTAAGTCATCATTTACATCATCAGTCATTGAAGTTCACTGCTGGACATACGCCTTGGTAGTGGGCGGGGCAAATAAGACGCAAAACCGATAGATGTTGGGGTCTTAGTGTCGAACCGGAAAGCGTAGTGCAAGTAGACCCCCGACTAGTTGGACCGATGACCCGGTGAAGGTCCCAGGGAATCGGTTGATGCAGGCGGCTCATAGCCGTTCAGTGTGGCGATCATTAGATGAGGCCTATGTCCAGTAGTGGGCGACTGTGGACTGTCATGATGAAGATGAATATGCTTGGCAGACATCTAGGATATCGCAGGTGTTCGTTCACGGGTTAACTCTTTTGGCTGTTACGCTGGTGTTTGACTTTTCAAAATAATAGAAATATAATTTTCAATTATTGACATTTTTTATGTTCAATATATAGTGGGCAAGTACCTTACCTCAGCTGATTATGTGGTCCCCAACTCTTCTTAATTTAAATGATAATATGATGACGAAAAAAGTCAATTATGAGGGAATAATCATTTGAGTGAGGAAATTAGTTTTTTTTTTTAGTATATTTACATTAAATTAAAGTAAAAATCATTTTTTTTTCAACATCAATTTATTTCCACAAAACTTGTTTTTTAACATTTTAATAAAAGTTTATTGTTTGTTTGTTTGTGACTTCTTATGATAATAAGATCTACTGTTTATTTTCCACTGTTTTCTCCTCTGTCTTTATTCTCTTGATCTCATCTGGGATATCATTTTGATTTGTCCCTTGTCTTTTTTTCCAGGACGACGATTACGTTGGGAGTTCCATTAAAATATTTCCTTCTACTGATCCTGTTGTCCAGCGTTGGGAGTCACGGGAGTTCTCGTAGCGGCGTGGGGTCTTTGGTTTTTACATAGACCACTTCTTTGGCAACGACGATTTTGTTCGTTCTAGGGTTTATAAAATTATCTTTGCACCTAATTTCAACCAGGCGTGACGACGTAGTTGATTTGTTGCAACGTATAAAATAGTCGTGCGCATGAGATGAGATCAGCATTCGGTTACGAGGTCAGATTTGTATTGTAGTCGCATTCATGAGAGTTATCAGCCGTTATAATCTCACTATAGGGACTTTGATCTATAACGGTTACCACGTAGTGAGCATTAAAAACGCTGTCAACGAGTTGGGTACCCTTATCCCCCCCTTAGCTAGCCCTAGAATTATTTCGAAATAAGTCAGGGTCTGTAGATATTACAGGAGGTGCAGTAGAAATGGGTGCAGATGCACTTAATGCTTAAGAGGAATTCTATTCAATCTTTGGGTGATGCTGAGATAATAAAGCAGGTGTATTATTGATATGATCAGTGGTTTGAGAGAAGATAAATAAATACATATTCTTTAATAAGAAGAATAAATACATATAATGTATTATGATGATGATGATGATAGATATAATACAAATTTTAAGAAACTAATACATTATAACAATCAAAAATTACATCGACTTTTACCTTAAAAGCAATGCGGGTGATAGACATTCTAGCTTCGGAGGAAAGTCCATTTAAAAACAGGACTCAGACAAGACACCAGAAGAGATCCACTGTTTCACATACCCTCCTAAAGACGGAAATGTCGATATGCTCGAGTTGAGAACAAATTCTAAATCTTCGGATCCGAGAGCGAGACATTGAGCACAACTCCCAATGTTACCATCACTATCGTAATAGGTATTATTCCGACCAAAAATGGCTTAAACTTGCGAATCTAACGAATCTAACTAATACCATGCTTACAAGCTCATTACAGTTCAAAAAAATCTGACAATTTCCATATATTTCTTCATGCAAGGTTAAAACTCACCTAAGTTTGAGTGAGTTTGGTTTAAAAAGCCGTCTAGGTTTAAAGTTGTAAGTTATGCACTATAAGTGATTATTAATAATCGGAAATGATGGAACACTGGCTCTGTATCTTTCAATGTCCACATTAACTAGAAGGATCACGGCCTACCTTAAGGCGGATCTAGGTATGGCTGAAGAGTAAGTCGTGAAGGCGTGTAACCTTAACAATAGGACAATAGGGGAACTTAGAGATAATAGGAGAAATCCAATTCGTTTTAGTGAATGTGTGCCCCAGATATCCGACGTTGGATCCTCTGTACAGTGAAACGCGACAAACATTCCACTTGAAGACAAAATAAGTGTGGTATAGTGTGCAAAAAATATTGCAAACTCGAATGGAATCGAAGGCAGTTGACCGCCACGAGACAATCCTCGACAGTCACCTGCAAGTGTGTGACTGGCCTTGTGGTTGGACTGTCCGGCGGATACCTGTCAACCCAGATCCAGGTCGCTAAGTGACACACATTTGCAATTTGCTTGGCCGTCAGAATTATGAATGTGTGTTCTATTATGATTAACTTACAGGCTAATATTCGACAGCAATCTGTTAAACAAGAGGGGCCTTTACCTACAGACATATACTAGGAGTACACCAGAAACAGTCAGGTACATATATACATATTCCCGTTTCGCTCAATCCTATGAAGAAAATAATGATGCTATCCCGTTTTATCAACAATACTTCCATCGTGAAACAATACTTCCATCAAAAGTGAGACTCACGCCTCGTTTTGTTATGTTGTGATATTTTTTTTTCCTTGCAACCTTTATGTTTAGTCTACCTACTCATTATATAAAATACTCAAGAACAAATTCAGAGCAACGCTAAAATAAGATTATTACTTTTATGAATGTTCTGCTTACGTACTGGCCACTTATGAAACACTGATGTATGTAATTTGAAAATAAAACGATTTTAATCATCTTTTATTTTCAAGTTTCGTTTGTTTTTCTTCAGCTACGATTGATTTATTTTATTTACTTATTATTATTTGCTTATCATAGGTAGTAAGAACAAGATGGATTTTGTTTTAAAGTTCGCTATGTCATGCCAACATGCAGTGCTGTACAAATATTTTCAAACATTATTAAATATTATATAATTATTATATTGCTATTACCATAATTATACATATTTACATCAGACCCACGATGCCTGCCATCTCCTTTGCCATTATGGGCTAGTAGTCTTAATAGGTACATAAAACATTGGCTTTAATATACCAACCGATTAACAATAATAATATAATTTATGTAAATGTAAAAAATATAAATTATAATTACAAGGAATATTCTTTCGTAATTATATCTTTGAAGTTGGATAATTAAATCCGTATATTATAATTATATTGATTTTTTTTCGACATCCACGCGGGCGGAGCCGCGGGCGAAAGCTAGTAAAAATATATTCAGATATTTCATAAATACTTAGATTTTTTTAATAAAATACTAGAGAAAAATCGCAAAAAAATAAATAGCACAAAAATAAAATCGCATAAAAAAAGACCGCACTAAAACAGGTTTGACTGCAAATGGTTCCAGGTAGAGTGTGCACGATGCCCTTTGGTAACGTCTGTGCTAGATATATTATACGCATACAGACCTAATATCTACATCACTGATACCCAAAGTGGTCTATATCGACCCCCAGGGGTCGACGGGGACCTACAAGCCCGTCTAGCCCAACTGTCGAAACCACATTTGATGTTGATAAATTTGCAAAAATTTCATATTAACTACGCTTTGGGGGTCTACTCAAAAATGAAAAACATTACAAGTGGCCCACAAGACAAAAAAGTTTGAGAACCTCTGATCTACACAGACCGAAATGAGTAACGGATGAAATTGTATGATAACTGTGTGTAGGTACGCGAAGTGTTTGCGCATCTGTCTGTCAAGGGCATTATAATTATCGGGGACGGTGCGCTCAAAGTTAAAATTAATATCGTCTGTTCGGTCTATAAATGAAGCGCAATACATCCATAAAATACCTAGTTTTGTTTTCTTTAGGAAGCAGATGTAAATGTAATTTGCAATCAATACTGTTATAAAATTGTAAAATGTCAAATTTTTTAAATTAAGGAAATTAAAAAAAGAACTACTCAGATCGACTAATTAAAGGCTTCTGAAACCATCGATGTTTGTTTGTTTGTTCGAGCTTCACGTAAAAACCAGCGGGTAGATTTTGATCAAACAGTCTTAAACATATTATTCCAACTTAAATACTGCGGCATACATACATACATACATACACTCACGCCCTTTTCCCTGGCTCTCCGGCGGGGAATCGAACCCCGGTCTCCCGCGTTACAGGCGGGTATACTGACCACTATACTACCGAAGAAATGGGGTAGGCAGAGACCACTTCTTTCCCCTTGTTACGAGAAAGGTGGCTATCCGTAGCCCACTTTTCGCCCCCGCGAGAAACGAGATGTGTCGGGTGGTGAACCACGAAGCCGCCATTTTAAGGTTCAAGAGCGTTAAAATGCCTCATTGCGTTCCCACGAAAAGGAAGGAAAGGAAAGAGGTTGAGGTAGGTAAATACTGCGACATGTTTCATAAAAATCGGTCCAATAGAACAAAACGTACACTTTGATCTCTGTTTCAGTAGCCGCCGTTAAGGAACGAGAGGTCAAGCAAAAGTGGGTACTAGGCTTTTTATATAAATCTATGGTTGTGTCGGGATTTCTCATGTAGCGAAAAACCGACATTCACGTGGGCGGAGCCGCGGGCAAAAGCTAGTTTTCATATAAAATGATATTAACACGTCACACACGACATGCGATACGTTGAAAATAAATAATACACTTATACATGACAAAGTCGGAACCGACATTCGCGCGTTAGTTGAAAATTGATCCTTATTGTCATTAAGAGTTATACAGTAAACAGAATATGACTGGGTATTAATAAGACATAAAATTTCGTGTCTTAAATTAGTTGTCTTAAATGACGTCGACATAATAATGGCGTCGCTCCATGTCTTCCCGTGGATGCTATTAGCAACAGCTAAGAAACACAATCATAGATTTATATAAAAAACATAACCACTTTTACTTGACCTCTCGCACCTAAGCGGCGGCTACTAAAACAGGGATCAAGCCGTATCTTCAATTTTAAAGGACCGATTTTGATGAAACATGCCCCATTATTTAAGTGGGAATAGTACCTTTAAAACTGTAATAGTTTAACCAAAATCTACTCGCTGATTTTTGCATGAAGGCCGAACAAACAAACAAACAAACGAACAGACGGATTCGGTTTCAGAAGCCCATAATTAGTCGACGTGATTAGTTTGTTTTTAAATATATTAGATTCTTGAAAATTTGAAATTTAACAATTTCATAATAGAAAAATTAGATATAGATGAAAATATCATATAGTATTTGTGTTTACGTCATATATACATACGCGCAATAGCGCGACGATATAATTGGATCGTTCCACGTATGACAGAGACGGGCGATTACCGGTTTCTGTCACGATTTTAAGAGATGTCAAATTCCAATTATACTACAGATTGATTAAATAAAATATGCAAAGATGGTATTATGACACTGCGAAAATAAAATCACTTTGTCAAACTGACATAAGATTAATAACTGACATTATTTTATTTGGAAGTCACAATAACGATATATTAATGCAAAATTTTTTGAATCGCAAGTTATGAAGATTAATATGAATTAAAATACTCAAATAACGATACGTAAATGTAAAGCGCATATTTGTGCAAAATTTGGGGCAAAATATGATGGACAAAATAAATATTGTAGTAAGAAATAATAAGAGAAAAAATTAAAATAATAGATGTTTGGAGCTCTCCCCGCGCAAAACGCCTAGTCGTATCTGTTCCATATTTAAAACAAACATCAAATAAAAAATATACGTTACATTTCTTCAATAAGTTGTCTTCGGCAGTTTTGGCGGCAACCCGAGTGAAGCGTCACTTGAAGTTTTATTTTAACGTTTTATAATAGTTTATTGTGATGTTTAATATATAAACTTAGTGTTGTTTTGTGTATTAAAATCTATACTATTATAAAATTGTTAAATGACAAACTTTCAAAAAAAAACAGAGATATTTAAAAACAAACTACTCAGATCGACTTATTAAGGGCTTCTGAAAGCAAATCCGTCGATGTTTGTTTGTTTGTTCGGGCTTCACGCAAAAAACAGAGGGTAGATTTTGGTTTCACTTTTACAGTCTTAAGGGTACTATTCCGACTTAAGTACTGCGGCATGTTTCATCGAAATCGGTCTAGTAGAATTGAAGAAACATATTTGATCCCTGTTTTAATAGCTGCAGTTAAGTTACGAGAGGTCAAGTAAAAGTGGTTCTATAAGTTTTTTATATAAATCTATAATTGTGTCGGGATTTCCTATGTAGTGCAAAAGCAACATTCAGGCGGGTGGAGCCGCGGGCAAAAGTGACATATAAAATTTACGAATTTGAGAAAATTCATGAAGGTTTATTTCATTAACAACACATACAACACTCTGTAACAAAATATTTAAAGTATAAATAATTTAGTTCACAAATGTTTATGATTTACAAATTATAATTATGCGTGCCATTTTTTTGGCCGAATGAATGTATTAATTTTAACTGTACATCTGTAATTACCTATATTCGCAATGAATTAGATTTTGCTTTTAATAAATAATAATAATAATATTCCGGACACTCGCACAGACATTGATCTAGTCACACAGACTACACAACGATATACATAAATACAATACATAAATAGATATATACGTCCATTGACACGAATATAAACATTTGTGCTCAACACACAAAGTTTGTGTGTACTAGGATTCGAACTCGGATCTCATTAGTACATAAAGCCGGGTCACTGTCATCCGTGGGTCCACCATCGCCTGTCACAGCTAGTCCCGGAACACATGCCGATGGCGAATGATGTAAGCCCGGTAACGCTTCGTGTCGAATACGGTGCTCGTTACAAAAACCCGGCGCCATCATTGTTCGGCGCCTCTAATTCACGCGAGCGCCGCCGACGCTACGCCCACCCGAACCTGCAGGCGCCTGCGCACGCAACAGGGTTGCTATATTATTAATCTGACATCAATTTAGTACTAAAATTAGTTTAGTAGTTTAGAGATAGTATAATAGTATAATACCCTATAGTCCTTCACCTAAATTCCATATTCCTTTCTCAATACACCTTTCCCACCTCATCCTCTTTCCTTTCCTCTCTATTACGCCGTGGGAATGCAAAGAGGAACTTTAATACTTTTGAACCTTATAAAATGGCGACGTCGTGGTTCGCCACCCGACATGTCTCATTGCTCGCGGAGACGAAATGTGGGCTGCGGATAGCCACTTTGCTACATCAAACGAAGTGGTATCTGTCTACCCCAATGAGAAAGAGGCGTGACTGTATGAATGTATGTATTATGGTCTCTGCCTACCCTTATGGGATATCAGCGTGAGTGTATGTATGTATGTAAAATTAATTTGTTTGTTAAAAACAATCTTGTATATGAAAGGAAGTACAGCGATATGAATGTGGTGATTGTTGATGAAGAGGGTGATCACACCGGGATTTCACCAGGTCTAGGTTGAAGTGTAGCAGGAGTCGCAGTATCGGAAAAGGGAAGATCTTCCGAGCAGATACCACTGCCCCGACGATTGATGTCGGGACGTTGTACCTATATACATTAGATCGCTGTCAAACTCCATTAGCGTGATTCAGACTTCTGATGTCGTCACTCAAGAGCAGCACCATCTGCTGAAGATATATGGTAGAGGGGAGTAAGTAAATTTTTGAAGGAAGGGCAACGCGCGTGCGGTACTCCTGATGTTGCAGGCTATCCACAGGCTGCGGTAACCACTTACCATCAGGTTTACCATCGCGGTATAAAAAAGTATGTGTTTAGAATTCCAGAATAATCTCATTCGGATTTCGTTGAAAGTGATTTATTCTTTCAAAATTTAGTTCCTTCAATTTTCTGTGAATTTTCAGCACCATCGTTGTGGCATTAAAAATTTCACAAAATCAAATACTGACTTATATGATCGTCATTATATATCAGTTTATTATTATACTCCCGATTAGGTGAACCGATGAACTGGTGAAGGTCGCGGGTAATCGGTGGATGCAGACGGCTTATAGCCGCTTGATGTGGCGATCATTGAAGTAGGCCTATGTCCAGCAGTGAATGTTTGCGGGCTGATATGATGATAAAAATGATATCAGCTTTGAAGACCTATCTAAAGATGCTCTAGACTATTGTGCACTGGAAAGTACCTACCTTCTAAATTTTATATAAATAGTCTTCAAGTAATCTGGTCGCGAATACGGACAGACGCATACGGCGAAACCATAACAACTCTTTTTGCTATTATTTTTTAACGATAACGTATAATATAAAGATAACGTTTACAGTAAATTTTGTGAAGTTTAAGCGACTTCGGCGAGAGAGACATATATTATGTATCAGCTTTAGCCCGCGGCTCCGCCCGCGTGAATGTCGGTTTTCCGCTACATGGGAAATTCTGACACAATCATAGATTTATATAAAAAGCTTAAGACCACTTTTACTTGATCTCTCATTTCTTAACGGTAGCTACTAAAAGAGAGATCAAGCTGTACGTTCAATTCTAGTGGACCGATTTTGATGAAACATGCCGCAGTAATTAAGTCGGAATAATACCTTTAAGACTCTAACAGTTAAACTAAAATATAACCAATGATTTTTGCGTGATGCCCTTAATTAGTCGATTCGAGTTGTTTATTTTTAAATACCTTTGATTTTTGAAAATTTGACATTTAACAATTTTATAATGGTATAGAAGATGTACATTATCAGTGAATACTAATTTGAATATGACATAAGTTGCACAACGGATGACGAAATCGTAGCTTATCATAATACACCGGTCCAATGTCAATACGTCGATAAACTGTCTGATAAACGCATGCGCTATCGTCCGCGCGCCCTTGCTCGACTAAGAATTACCTTTGATTGTGTGTACCCGTTTTCATTTCCTAGTTCCCCGCGAGTGAACTAATAAATTGTCAAGCTAGAAGTTCATAAGATTTTCTAGACCGCCACCTCTTTTATGCACAATAAATAATTTTCGCCTAAGCATAATTCAGCATTTTTTTCATTAGCACCCGACCGAAGTCAAAGTTTGCTTTTATTGATATTTAAAGGGAATCCACTTCTTATGAGACGGTAGATAGTTTATTAAAATAATCTGGTCGATTTTTCATTTCTTTTTTCTGTTATCGACAAATATTGGTTTACAAACTGAAGTTAGAGGTTACATAGATTATAGGGTGATGTCAGAAGGCAATCACTCATATGTACCCGTACTGGAGCCGCGTCCCCTGTAAAAAACAACAGATCCTCACGCTAAGTCTGGATAATGCTAGGTTGATAGAGAAAGAGCGAGAGAGGGGGGGGGGGGGAAGAGAGAGAGAGAGAGGGAGAATTATATGCAACAATTATTTTTATATTCAATACGCCCGTTTATTTGTTACGCCTATTAGATTATTCCAAAACGCGTTGCCAAATCATAGCTCTCAAAATGCATAAAATGTACTGGCTCTGTCATTAAAAAAAAAATAATAATAGTATAGTTCTCACCGCAGCCCACAGTTCGCCCTCGTGGGTAACGAGACGTGTCGGGTGGCGAACCACTACGCCGCCATTTTATGAGGTTCAAAAGTGATTAAATTGCCTCATTGCGTACCCACGGCTTAGTGGAGTGGAAAGGAAAATGGATGAGGCAGGAAAGGTGTATTGAACAAGGAATATGGAATTTAGGAAAAGGACTACAGGGTATAGGATCTACTATCTCGGAAGAAGTAAGAAGAGCTCGGGAGGCCGGGGTCGCTTACCCGTATACTTAAGTCTATTTGCCGGAGAGGCTAAAATACTAAGTACTCCCTGACCTACTATCCACGTCTAATGTCTACGTCTACACATAAAAACGATCATGACACCTTTGGATTACGGTATTGCACTGCCGACTAGATATAAACGGAATTTTAAGCCCAAAATCAAGGAAGCTTCGTCGTCTTAACCTCGCTTACTTATTTAGCAACCTAAAAATTTACCTTAGTGTTTTGGAGAATATTATATAGATTTCCTTTTTTTTATTAATTGAGTTACGTGTCAATTATCATCCTGTAAGTTAAGTCATCCTATGTACGAGTACACTTTTTTTGGGTATATAACAAATACATTAACTGTAGAATGGTGTATATACATATTATGTGTATGGATTAATTATCAAATAATCCCTCCTAAGAAGGAGGAATAAAGGAGGGATTTGCCATAATCTCTACGTTTGGCACGCGTCTTGGAGATCGCAATAGATTTTGTTTGAATAAGAGGATAACGCCGCTGCCTCTTGTCATGGTACATCACTTAACCGATTCTCCCAGCACCCAGGAAAAGGCATAGATTGCCACTATTATTATGTTTACGATACACAGTAATACAATAACGGTACAGATTAATACTAACACATAAACCTACATAGATTAACATCTATGACTGGGTAATAACTTTCATATAGGACGTGCTAAGTGAGACGGGTGTATGCAAATCGTGCATTCTACAACGGTTGGAGAAAGCTGGTGAGAAAGAGAGAAAGAAAACACATTTCAGTACAATAACAACAAACAGAGTTAACAAAAGAAGAAAACAAATATAATATATAAAATAAAAAAGTACGTATACAAAGTGTTACAATAGTGGTTTACAATCGCGATCTACTAGTTTATTGAGAGGTGAGTGAATCCAGTCGAGTCGTATGACCACAGAACCATGTGAAGTTTGAAATAGCTCCGAACAAGGTTCACAGTATGGATGATCTTAGGAAGCTTGTGCGAGTTTAAATAAGGATGCATAACATCAAAGACCTTTCTCTTATAAAGTCTTTGCATAGCATAATATTGTACTTATTGGGATTTATTTGCTACAGATACTGTACGAACATGTCGCTCATCCAATAAAACAATGACGTAATTACATTTTTGCAATTTATCAGAAGAAGCGTTTCAGTTTAAAATTGGTTTATACCCATTTTGTAAATCATATCAATTATCATCATCAATTATATTTTTCATAATTTATTTATAGGTTTATTATTAATAATTTGAGTATTCTCGAAAAAAATTCATATTAAACAACAAATCATCCAAATTAAACACAAAATAAAATTTTAACTTTTTTGCAATTACGTCATTATTCTGAAGGTGAGCGATGTGTCTAATGTCTGCTAGAGGTCAATGCCTTGATAAGTAGATTTCTTTTTTATATGGTGCACAAACATATTTATTGGATAAAAACTATTCAGTAAATATCAATCATCACAGGTAGCGCAAAGGAGTTCTAAGTTACTTATATTTCGGCAAAACGGTGCATAAATTTTATTTTGTCCGATAATATATTTTATAATTATTATTTTGGATTGTTCTTCAGCATAAGTAAATGCGAATTTGATTACAGTTATAAAAAGTTTCATAGGCACGAAAGTGGGGTATGAACGTTACCAAATAAATGCGACTGTCGGTATTACAAAGGAACAACCTTGAATTTATGACTTATAAATTACGTTGTTACCCTCAAATGAAATTATAAAAATTAAGGAAGAAGTTGTACCACAAAACTTTTTTTATTTGCTTAATACGAACAATACGATAAATGTAAAGAAGAAATTATTAATTAGGGTATCAGTCAAAATGACTGGTTTTAATAGTTTCTTAGATTTTTTTTCGAAGTAAAGCAAAAATAATACCATGTCATATTAATACCTATTTACATCGACATCAGTCAAAATGACTGGTATCGGTAGAATAAGGTGTAAGTCGATCGCTGGTGCTTCTGGTGTTAAGACAAAATATAATTTGCAATTTAAAGCGTGACAAATTGCAACCGATACAAACCTTTCAAAATCGCCCTAATAAAATCATATTACGGCGTCCCTTTCACTCGAGTGCATCGACACAGATATAATATTAATATATGTAGTTGTGCAACAGCCCTATAACAGCGCCCGTGTCAACCGTCTCTTGGCTATGCGCGTACGCATTCAAAGGCGTGCGCGCAGTGACGCAACTACATTTTGAGTATAACGTCCTCTATACACTAAATGCGTTGACAATTGTTTAAAAGCTATGTTTAAATTTAAAAAAATGAGGATGGAAATCTTTAATTTAGTATTTACTAATAAGTCTGGTAGATCAAACTTACCAATAATTCAACATGGTAATGGTAATCTTCAAATGTCAATGTCTCATGTTTGTAAACGCGCTGACGATTGTTTGTAAGCTATGTTTAAAAAAACATGTCGATCAAAATCTCTAAATTAGTATTTATTAGTAATCCTGGTGGTCAAAGGCTTACTAATCTCAACATGTTAAACAGACTACGAAATCTTCAAATAAAATATGCTTATGGCGTGCGTAATTTTTGTGTTTTTATGATGAATATAAAACATGCTCTACTAGAATAGGGGTATTTATTTGGATATAGTGTATTTCTGTCACCATTATTGCGACCAGAACTTCCATCAGGAGGGTAATTAGACCAGAAAGATGTTCATATAGATTGTAAAAATCATAACAGAGAGAAACAAGAAAACAAATCATGGGGCCACGGCAGTGCTCGGTTATCGAAAGCAATGAATATGCACGACGGGCGACAACACAACGCATCGCATCGCATCGCGCTGCGTGTAGTACAAGAGAGCCTCGGAGAGATAAGGTTTTAGTTGAGTGTTAAAACAGGTGGATGTTAGGACACTGAATGTGGGTCGTATGTTGTAAGTTAAATATTTGGTTATTTTAAACTCTATAAAGTGTAAATGGGGATCTTCTATAGTGTTTAGTAATACGCGACGCCATTGCATTAAGGGAGCGTCCATTCACTTGAGGCTCGAAAGCGGTTCGGACAAAATCACGAAATGCCACAATGCCCGGGGGGTGGGGGGTGTAATAAGTTATCACGTGTATTTATGTTTTCGTTGGGCGCGCAATTTCTAAAGCGAAAAATAGCGCGTGATTATAAAATACACGTGATTTTGGGTAGGAGGTGTTAGTTTAAAATCTTATCACTTATCACCAGGGGGGTGGTTTAAGAAGTTGCTAAAAAACATCACGTGATTAATGGACGCCCCGTAACTAGTACACGTACTCTATATTTACGTATAGCACTTATTTCTCTACTAATATAATAAATATTATATTATATCCTCTTTGTCTATCTGTTTGTTTATTAACTTTTTATGTCTCTCATAATGATTTTTATCTCTTAGGAGTGTAACCATATTTTATTCTTTTTCAATATAACGAAATCTTTTAAATGGTTTCAATGATAAGCCGACAGGTATCATTAAAGCAACTGTAAATGCCGACGAACAGGAAGACTTAGAGTGAGGTAAACGAACTTTACAATGTAAATATGTCTTCTTTACCAACACCGTAAGATAAAGTACTGAGAATATTAACTAGCCTTTGTACCGAGTATGGGAAGTAAGCCATAACACTACAGACAGGCAAAGAACTTTATACCAAAAGCGGAACAGATTAATCAAACAATAACAAATCGAACATCAACACCTGTTACGAATACAGATATAGAATGTTAAGGTCGTCCATTATCAAACTAACGATAAAACAGTATTGATAACATTGATGAAAAAGTAGAAACTGGCGAGTTTAACACACCTACTGGAGAATCAGACAATATTTGATTGGACAATCACTCCTAAGAGAAAATTTGAGAAAATTCTTACGCTTATTGTTTTAGATAAATAAATAGATAGATAACTCTTTATTGATACACCAAAAACAATTAATTACAGAAGAACAAATCAAATACGAACAGTGTTACAACGGGCGGCCTTACCGCTAAAAGCGATCTCTTCCAGACAACCTTCGGATGGAGAGTATTGATATCATAAGTAGTATGTTAAAATAATGAATAAAATTTTATTAATTTTAGTCTTAAAGCTTAAATACTGCGGCATGTTTCATTAAAATCGATCCAGTAGATTGAAGATACAGCTTGATCCCTGTTTTAGTAGGCGCTATTAAGGTACGAGAGCTCAAATAAAAGTGGTTTTTTGCTTTTTATACGTATATAAATCGATGATTGTATGAGGATTTCCCATGTAACCGGAAAACCGTCATTCACGCGGGTGGAGTCACGGCCGAAAGCTAGTTATTAATAAACTTGAAATTAGAAAAACGAAACGTCAATTGCATTACAGATTAATATAATACTCATGAAAAATATTTAAATGATATTTACTGGCATATTTTTTGAGGTCAATGCAAAAAAAAAATGATTAAATTCATTCCGTTTTTATACTTTAAAATAGTAATTAAATATTTGGAATGCTGAAAATGAATGAAGATTAGTCAGTAAATCATAAGTCACTAACAACAAAATCTTGTACATTGGTGATGTAGTGGTTTTAGAGACGGCTTACGATCGAAGAGTCGTGGGTACGAATCCCGGTCCCGTACCGCTGAGTTATTATTTGTAATTCATGTACGGTCTACAATGTAGACACCAATGTACTTAACGGAGAAGGAA
>WUAW01016999.1:21982-32752 GCA_017165845.1 Thaumetopoea pityocampa | reverse complement strand
AATATTTAAATTTGCTTAAACATTCTTACAAATTTTCATTTGTAGTTCATTAATTGAATACATATATAGTAATAAATCGTAAATGCTGAATTACCAAAGAGATCAACAAGTCTAGGCCAGTATATAATACAAAATTAGTGCAAAAAATATCTTACTATCTGTTGATAGAATTTTATGTCATATACCAGATAATCTCATATGCAACGAGTGTAAAAACACTATTGTCTTTGCTCATATAGCACATAGCTCGCAGAACCAATGGACCATTACCATTTCATAGAGCTGGAGTGGCAACCTCGAAAGGCAAAGTGTAGTGCGCGTCGATCCACAACTAGGTGGATCGATGAATAAAGGTCATGAGCAATCAGTGGATGCCGGCGGCTCACCTGCTCGGTATGGCAATTATTAAAGGAGGCCGATGTCTAGTAGTGGACGTCTATGTCTTGACATGATTATGATTAAACTCGGGAAATGCTCACACAATTTCACCCTTCAGTGGATCGTTTGTCTTTTGGTTAACAATATAGTGTTTCCTGGCAGGTATTTAGCGCAAGCACTAGATCGGGTGGTGCAGGTTTTGCCAGCGCAGTCGGATACATATTTGGTTTTCTAACAAACAAAATGTACATCAACATGATTGATTCCTTATCAATTGCAGGCACATATGGTTTATATGGCATCATAAGGTAAGATACTGCATTATTCCGACTTATGATAACTATTGGGTTAACTTACAAATGGCATACTCTAGAGCTGATCATGAATTCAATATCGACGCCATTATTAGCATGTTGCTGTTCACTGCTGGACAGAACTCTTCTATGAAAGTGAGAATTGCTCATTAATTGCAAGCTTGATCCTTGTAGTAAACAATAATTCCAAAATAAATATATTAACAATAATTCATTCATTCATTCTATCATTTATTTATTATTTGTTTAACATAGGTAGTGAACAAGTTGGATTTTGTTTTGAAGTTCGCTATGTTATGCCAACATGCAGTGGCGTACAAATATTTCATATATTATTAATTATCATAAAATCATATGCCGCTTTACCATAGTTATACATATTTACAGCAGACCCACGCTACTGTCTCTACTGTCAACTCCTTTGCCATTATTATTCCAAAACAAATATATTAAAATCAAAATATTTCATCTTTCAAATTTTGTCTTCTTTATACGATATACGAAAATAAAACAGTCTGTATCTATCTATACTATTATAAAATTCTTAAATTTCAAATTTTGTAAATCAAAGATATTTAAAGAAAACTACTCAGATTGACTAAGTAAGGGATTCTGAAACAAAATCCGTCGATGTTTGTTTGTTTGTTCGAGTTTTACGCAAAAACCAGCCGGTAGATTTTTGTCAAATTGTTACAGTCTTAAAGGTACCATTCCGAGTTAAATACTGCGGCATGTTTTAGCAAAATATGTACAGCAAATTTGAAGATACAGCTTGAAACCTGTTTTACTAGTCACCGTTATGGTACGAGAGCTCAAGCAAAAGTGGTTCTGACGCTTTATTATTTATATAAATGTATGATTGTTTCGGGATTTCCCATGTAGCGGAAAACCAACATTCACACGGGTGGAGCCGCGGGCAAAAGCTAGTTAGTTTATATAACTGCCACTGTGCAGTGCCTAGGTAAAGCACGGCCATTTATGGCGCTTAGTGTAATGATATTGTAAGTGATATGTTTTCGTTGAAAAATAAATAAAACAAAGCAGATCCCACTGTGGATGGACCATTTTATA
The DNA here is from genome assembly GCA_017165845.1 of Thaumetopoea pityocampa. Classification (NCBI taxonomy): domain Eukaryota; kingdom Metazoa; phylum Arthropoda; class Insecta; order Lepidoptera; family Notodontidae; genus Thaumetopoea; species Thaumetopoea pityocampa. Next base: position 30,989 of record WUAW01016999.1, on the reverse strand, counting down.
TATTTTAGGTTCGACAGTCATTTTAAAATATGGAGTATGGTATCCACGCTAAAAGATGGGAAAAAATACAGACAGGATTCCTGCTGCCCAATCGGCGGAGAAAAACTTTGACAGCCTCGAGATTTTGATAAACACTTTGTAGAGAACTATATAGCTATTCTACTCCTGGCTCTAGGACTATTTCACTTTTAGGTCACTTCATGATAGCATTCAAGCTGTATTACGGCTATATCACAAATGTACTTTAAATATTGTTGATATGAATTTTACTGAAAGAAGAATTCATTTTATTTTTGACTGAAATAGTCATAATGGTTATGGGAATGCCATAATTCTTTTTAATTAATTACCTATATTTAGACTATACCTTTAATTATGTTATATAGACTGAAATTTAAATATATAAAAGTTTAAGAACTGAATAATAACAAATTGATTCATTATTATGATTCAAAAAGTTTTGTATTCATCCATATTTACTTTTATAAATAAATCGAAATATAAAATAGAAATTTTTTTTCACTATGTAATTAGATATAATTTCTTATAGATAATATTTGAAGTATGTTTCACCTGTAATGATAATATTTTATGTCATAACAATTAAATTTATTAAAAAAATGTTTCAGCTTTATCGGATGCATTATATTTTATTTTATTTTACCTGAAACGGAAGGGAAAAAGTTGAACGATATTGAAAATCATTTTGCTGGAGTGAAAAGATTGGACAATCAAGTTTATCATTCAAAGGTTTGTAAAATTTTCTTCTAATATAGATATATTAAAAAAGGAATTCGATAACACAGTTCAATGTGAATCTATTGAATCTCATACTCATCATCATCATCATCATTTCAGCTCGTAGCTGTCCACTGCTGAACATAGGCCTCTCCAATCGAATTCCAGCGCGACCGGTCCATAGCCACCCGCATCCAGCGAGACCTAGCGATCCTCACCTCACAATCTCATACTAATCTTGAAAAATTATACCACGTTACATTATAGAGCTTGCGTATCTTAGAATGGACCTCCAGATCTATTTATAGCTGACGCATAATTTGGCATTATGTCGGTTTCTTGGTACAATTTGGTTTTTCCTTAAACTGCGCTAATAAGGGCTTATTTTACATATATACACTCACGCCGACATCCCATAAGGGTAAGCAGAGACCTTCTTTCCCATTGGGGTAGGCAGAGGCCACATTTGTGTCTATCAGTGGCTATCCGCAGCCTACATTTCGCCCCCGCGGGTAACGAACCACGATTCCGCCATTTTATAAGGTTCAAGGACATTTTATCCCAATAATATTAAATTAATGCCACATTCGTGCAGTATAAAAACACAAGAAGCAAAGATTAAAATCCCTTAAAAGTAACTTAGTAATTAAGTGAAAATTATTTGACTTAGGAAAAATTACCTAGGAGTACTGCAAGCCGTAGGAAGGCTTGCTTATCAGACTCCTAGTCACTAAAATCTCTACGGTGGCCTTGTTTGACGTGTGAGAGGCTTCATATTTTGTTTTTCTGTGCCTTTCTTACGAGCACTCCTCGAGGGAAATTTAAACCTAGTTAGTAGTCTTATGGCGAGGTGAGCCACACACGTCCCCATCATTGAGGCTGTCTGGGAATCGCTTCTGATGGACACCCTGGGAACACGCGTGTCCAAGATCCTCTATTTATCCCTATTAAATACTAAAGTTTAAATATTTGGATTATTGTGAATAAATAATATGATATAAACAACGAAACTTACTTCGTTGAAGTTCATTACATAATGATCTGGATGAGTGAGACATTGTTACATTTTAATAAATAATATGATATAAACAACGAAACTTACTTCGTTGAAGTTCAGTACATAATGATCTGGATGAGTGAGACATTGTTACATTTTAATAAATAATATGATATAAACAACGAAACTTACTTCGTTGAAGTTCAGTACATAATGATCTGGATGAGTGAGACATTGTTACATTTTAATAAATAATATGATATAAACAACGAAACTTACTTCGTTGAAGTTCAGTACATAATGATCTGGATGAGTGAGACATTGTTACATTTTAATAAATAATATGATATAAACAACGAAACTTACTTTATTGAAGTTCAGTACATAATGATCTGGATGAGTGAGACATTGTTACATTTTAATAATTACATCTATATATTAGAAAATAGCAGTATAATAATAATAATAATATTTTCAAGTACAACGTGAGCAAAACCGCAGTCGATAACCAGTAAGTAATATTTGAGTAAAAATAAATGGTAATAAAATTAAATAATTATGAATAATATTAATGTCAAATTACCCGTTGAATACATATACATTGACCTACCTATTGAACACACAATAAGTTATTTGTCAGCAAAGTCGGTCTATATTCAATCGTATCGTGGGTCGTTATGTACTACTTACTGGTCGCTAATATGCGTATGTGATATTTTAGTAAAAATTATGCCCTGTCCCATTTTTAGATCATATTCTAATTAAAAATGTTATCTAATCTTTAGCAATTATAATAATATTAGTAAAATAATAGGATTCATTTGGCTGATTCATCTGCAAATTAATTATACCTTTTTTAATTTTGTTTCAGAAGAAAGCACAAAACGAGGTTTCAAAAATGCATGAATTAAATGGAATAACGAACCCGTCGTTTGAAGGCGATCATTCCAAACTATAAATTTGACAAATCCGACATTTACTAAGATCAAACTTGATCATCATACTGTTTGTCACATCAGTTTCTATAGTGTGATCTCAAGCAAACTGTTTTTGAAGTTTCGATTATTTGATTTTAGACGTTGTAAGATTTAAATTGAGGGTCTTCATTTACGGGTACAAATTTTATCTAGCAACAAATGAAATGTCATTTTAGTCTACAAAATTTAAAAATACAGTTTAGGCGTGTACACCAATTTTTGAAGTTGAGTTCCCTTGTTTCGAATAAACAACATGGTAAAATCCTGACTATAATCCTAATATTATAAATGCGAATGCGAGTTTGTTTGTTATACAGGATGGCGCAATAGAACGTGCATATTGAATCATCTTTTTTTGGGGGTAGAAATGGCGCGGGGGGGCTTACTACCATTGGTTAGGTGAGCTCATGGAGTTTTAGTCACAATGAATCACTTCGACGGGACGGGGCATTTTGCGTGCGCGCATTTTACGAGAACCGTCGTTCATACATTGTTACTAGGCGACTATATTGTTCTGAATATGGACTACGGCGAATTAGTGAAGTTCCGAGTGTTAATTTAATTAAAATATGGGTAAAGCGTTTTGAAGACACTGGCTCAACGTTTAATCCACAAGCAAAAGGTCGTCCTAGAACATCTAGGACCGAAGACAATATTGACACAGTTATACAGTCTGTACGAGACGATCCACGTTTGTCTACTCGCAAGTGATCGTCTGTCTCACACTTATCGCGACGAAGTTTGCAACGAATTTTAAACTTGGATCTTAAATTGCATCCATACAAGCTGCAATTAACACAAGAATTGAAAGTGTGACTTCAAAGAAAGGCTCACATTTGCTAATGAAATGCTTAATCGATTTTCCAATTTTGACAATACCCTTTTCTCTGATGAGGCCCATTTCCATATCAATGGGTTCGTAAATCGTCAAAGTTGTCGTTACTGGAACAGTGAGAATCCTAAACTCAAACACCAGAAACCACTGCATAGTCCTAAAATGACAGTATGGGCAGCAATCTCGGGCAGAAGAATAATTGGTTCTTTTTCTTTGAAAATACGCGGGGGCAAAACGTCACTGTTAATACCGACCGCTATGTTGCGATGTTGGAAGGTTTTTTGCTCCAGAATTTGAAAGTTCAAGAACTGTGAATTCTAGGACATGGTTTCCACAAGATGGAGCTACTAGTCACACGTCAAATGACTCTATGGTGATTGTGAAACATGTTCCCAGGCAGACTGATTTCGAAAAGGGGTGATATCCCATGGCCCCTTCGTAGTCCAGATTTGACGCCTCCTGACTTTTTTTGTGAGGATACCTCAAACACAAAGTCTACAGTAATAATCCGAGAAACAACGACCGACTCAAGAAAGTTTTCAATAATTTCTCTTGGCGGTTAGAGCAGTGCCGTCATAGAGGGGGTCATCATTTAGATGATGTTATTTTTAAAAAATAAACTTCACTTATTAGTTATCAATTTCCTAGTTTTATTTTAACTGTACCTTTTGTATTTATTCTATAATCTATTTTTTAAATATGCACGTTCTATTGGGCCACCCTGTACTTTTACGCATTAACGACTTTACCGATCATCATGAAATTTTGTACACAAATTGTCAGGAGTACAGAAAAGGATATAGGGTACCTTTTCTGCCGAACAAAAAACACTGTTCCGGATGGATTAAAAAAAATGTATTTTCTACGGGCTTTGATATTTATAAAAGACATGAGAAAAATAATTAACTGACCAACTGTGTATCGTGGCAGGCATAGGTGACAGGAAACGGATAATAAAAATAAATATCTATTAGTAAAACGATATAACTCGAGGATTGCGATAAATTATATACAATAAAACGATAAGTACTCTTCTTCAATAGTGGACGAGGCTTATGTTCAGTCGTGGATTTTTGCGGACTTGTATATCAGCCTCTGCTTTATCACCACCTGGAAAGTTGCAATAATGATAGAGCGAAGAGAAAGTCATTTGAGATGCTTATCTTGTTTTTAGCTAAATAAATACAATGCACAAACCAAGTCTTATTAAGTGTAATAAAAACACGTATGTATGCGAACAAATGTTACTATTAACAGTCGCAAGCGTTTCTACATTATTCTTAGGCTCTAGTTACACTTGTAAAATATATCGACACTGTCGTAGAACAATGTCATAACTACAAAATGGATACTTTACAGGAGAGTAGTTTAAAGTTTTGGACTCGCATGTCTCTGCATATTGTTTCCTAATCTTTTAATTAATAATAATCTACAATTAACATACAAAAATATGGAGAAACAGGTCAGTCCAAAACTTTAAACTGCTTTCCTGTGCAGTTATTTTGTAGATTGTAGACATTGTTCTAGGACAGTGTCGATATATGGATGCTAGATAGTCTGTTGTATTATCTTTTTATAGACATTTCCAAAGAAAAAATTGTTTTGGTATGTAGGCACCCCTGGTACTGTTTCTTTGAGACATATCATTGTATGTGCATATTTTCTGTCTATTGCCAAGTTACCATTGTTCATCAATCATTTATAATAGAGCTTTTGATTGAGCTTATATAAAAAAGCTCGTATATATGAAGTCGATATGATACTATTATCATATCGACTTCATATATACGAGCTTTTTTATATATAATATATGCTTTTTTATAAATATTTTTTGTTTCATATATACTAGCGCCACAAATCTATATTTGTGGCGCTAGTTTACTCCTAGTCCTAAAATGGTGATATACTGATGAATTATCATTGTAGGACTAAATTAATTGTGAATGACCTAAAATGGTGATAATATGAATTTAAATGATACCTGTTTATAATTATAAATATTACATATAAAAATGATTGTATAGTAAAATGTGGATAATATTTACACATTAAATTAAATTACGTACATGTGTTAGTGTTATTTTCCCTTTATGTAGAGCACCATCTTAATAAAGCTATTGAAACTCATTGCTGAACATCCCTCTCCTATATGAAGAAAGTCTTTACCATAATCTTCCGGATAAGCATGGGTCTCACATAACTGCGGATGTCTGCTCGCGTGCTTCCGCACTCGGGCGCAAGGGCCAAGGTGGACGCCGTACAGCTTTTAGTGGATGCAATTCTCACATAACAGTCGTGCTGTGCCCTCGGCACGACGGTTTGCGTGTGTCAGCCATTTTCTGTTCGTCATAAAAAGGCATCTTAGAAATCGTAGTCTTTTTTCGAAGTGAGTGATACTGCTGGCTGCGAGGCCTTTACAGTATCACCGGACAGGATGACGAGTGCGAAGTGCACTCCGGCTTGACCTTAACTGTTATGAAGTGGGGCGACTAGCACGAGGACACCTCGAGAGGGAGTCTCGAGCCTCGACTTGGGCAGTCGTCGAAGGTGGGTCGAACGCGAGCGCTAGAAGCGTGAGGGTGATGGGGTCGTTGGGGTCGTGCAGGACGTGTCGGGCGGCGGTGACGCGAGATTGCATTGCGATCCGGTTTGCAGGCGGCGGCGGCCACCACTAGCGGATTTGGATGCTCGAGAGCCCGCTCGAAGTACCTTTTGGATACTTCGCGGTAGTATTTCGCGATTAAGGGGAGTCGGAGTGGAGATCGACATTCCGCAGAAACCAAGAGGCACCTATAGCTTTACGGAGAAAGCGATTTTGGATGACTTGAAGGCTCTTGACGAGAGTGGGGACAGCATGCGTAAACACAACGCATACGTAAGTAATAATAGGTCGGATGTCGAAACTTTGTACAATGTCACTGCTCGAAAGCGACATTTTACTCCATTTTCAGAGCATGTGGTGGAGTCGCCTCAGAATGAAGGCGGCTCGGTTGCGGACCACCTTGATATGGTCTTTGAAGGACATCCCGGAGTCCAAGGTGACCCCGAGATATTTGACCCTTTGGTCCAGGGGTTGGAATGGCTAAACAAGGTGACCGTGGGAATCGCGTGACGGTGGGGGAGGAAAAACCGATAGGCGAATGTTACAGTGGTCCTCCTGGAGAAGAGCACTGCCGCGCTCTTCTCTGGGTTCATTTCTATTCTCCACTTGCAGAACCATTCTCCCAGCTCAGTGGCGGCGGCTTGGAGTTTCCGTGCGATGTGCATTTTGATCCTGCTGGAAGTGTAGATAAGCGATATCGTCCGCGCAAAAGGCTAATGTATTATTACGCGAACGGGAAATATCGTTCGTATACAGACTGAAAAGCAGGGGGGACAGCACAGAGCCCTGCGGGATTCCAGCTCGGATGAGACGGCACGACGAATGTGTGCCTTCGACACGATCGCAAAACGAGCAGTTCGACAGAAAATCTTACAGAACGAGTACAAGCCTGTCTGGAATTCCGAGAGTGTATAGCTTGAAAATCAAGCCATTGTACCAGACTTTGTCAAACGCTTTTGCTACGTCGAAGAAAAGAGCGCCCGTATAAGTGAGGTGGCGGTTGTTGAGGCCGTTGAGGATATGCTCCGTGATGCGGTGCACCTGTTGGACGCAACAGAATTTTGCTCGAAAGTCAAACTGCTCATCGATGAGGATACCTCGGGAGGAAACAAAGCTTTTGAGGCCGTGCGAGGAGCACGCACTCGTATACTTTACTGAGGGTTTTCAAGAGGCTGATGGAGTGATAGCTCGCCGAATTGAAGGCGGCTTTACTGGGCTTGTGAATGCCGATTACCTTCGCTTCTTTCCAAAAGGAAAGGTGCAGTTTATTACGGCAGTATTGAAGATGGCCACTATAAGGCAGAAAAAATGGGCGAGCAAGAGTTTCGGAACTCTATTCGAGATTCCGTCGGAACCTGGTGCTTTCTTTAGTTTCAGGTCTTTGATGATCTCTTGGACCTCGGAAATCGTCAAGGGAGTCTGCGGGGAGTAGGGAGGACCTACGCTCGACCTCGCTGTCCACCGCGAGTAGGTGAACAGAGTCGATGGGGAGAGTGCTGGGAGTGCATTGACTCTCGAGACTCTCGGGGAGGCACTCGGCCTTTTTGTCGTCATCGAAGACCAGGTTGTTGGGAGGGGCACTAGGATTGATCAGAGAGGGCGTGGTTTGAACCGTATCAGACTTGAGGGATAGCGCCAGGCTCCAGCAGGCCTGGCGCGTTGACGCGATCCCCTCCAACATGGTGTTTCACTGGTTTTCCCGTAGCTTGGAGATGCGGCGCTTTACGTCCTTATATAAAGCTCGCATTCGAGCCCGGTTTGACTCAGTGAATTATGCGTCATAGGCGTAGGTAATGGCATTCTTTGCCCTCCTTGACTCCTTCACGTCGTTGGGCAGTCTATAGCGATGATAATGCTATAGACTGCCCAACGCTTGAGATATGGCTAGATGGCAGCTTGGAGGTGGCTAGTGAGAGCATCAATTGCCAGATGGGAGTTCTGCGGGGAAGTGAGGTGAGTTAGGATACGAGAGAGGTGAGGGGAATCGGTTTCTGCTAGGATGTCACCCAGCTTATGCCAATTCATCACCTCTTTTTTCGCGGTTGGGAGATGCCTAGAAGCATGAGATCGGGTCTGTGGTTGCAGTCCAATTCATGGATCGTTTCTATGGAACGCAGCCATAGGGTTATGGTCCTCAGAAGCGCCATGTTCAGGACGTCGAGACGGTACCCCGGACTGGCAGGATACTGGGTGGGGGTCATAGGAGCTATGACGTCATAGTTGAGCTCGGCAACTAATCGGTCGAGACGACGACCGTTTGTCGTGGTCGAATTGCAATTCCACGCGGCGTACTTACAGTTTAGGTAGCCTGCCAGAATGACAGCGTTACCCAAACCGAAGAGCGCTTCTAGGTCGCTCTTTCGCAAAACCGGTGGAAGATAGACGGAGGCCACCGTGATCGGCAGGTGGCCGGTCATGACGATACGACACACTGAGGCCTCGATGTTGGTGAGCGCTGGGGATCTAACGGAATGCAGTGCAGGGACCTCTTATAGTAAATGAGAGTGCCACCGCTAGAGGTTTGGCGCCAAGGGCGCTGCGGGTGAGATCGGAGCGGGCTTGGGTAGCAGGGCTGCCGGTGCGGCGGGTCTGAGGCCAGGAAACGGCTCCGACCAGGCGTTGACAGTTGGGGAGGGTTCAGCAATACAGCTGAGGTTTTGAGTTTGGGGGCTGTGGGCGCTGAAGTCCGCGATGGCTGAGCGAGATTAGATCGCCTTTGGCGGTTCCGCATTATTTCATTTGCAGATAATAATAATAATAATTATATTCTGGACACTTTTTCACACATTCTAGTCCCAAATTAGGATTCCCTGTGTCTTGGGTACTAGACAACGATATACATACTTATATAGATAAAT
>WUAW01016998.1:3244-14559 GCA_017165845.1 Thaumetopoea pityocampa | reverse complement strand
CACTTAAGTCTATTTGCCGGACAGGCTAAAAGACCAAGTACTCCCTGACCTTATACATTGCGTCTATATCTATATTAGGTCAATTGCCTAGTAGATGGAAGAAAAAAAAAATAAAGGTTGTTAGTGCTCGCCGTAATTTAAAAATCAAGATTCCCTTGTGACTAAATTAACCTTGTAACGTATTCAAGTGAAGTTGAAGTGAAGTTGAAGGCTTCGCGTTTATGACTGCAAATGCGCCGATTGAAGATGCGATAGTAAAAGACCCACAACGAAGGTGTTAATACGATTAGTACAGGACGAACTGAAGAGTCATCACCATCTATAAGCCCACAGACGACCATTGCTGGACATAAACTTCCTCCAATGATCACCACACCAAGCGTTTATGAGCCGCCTGCATTCACCGATTGCCACCGACCTTCACCAGGTCATCGATCAACCATTTTTCGATAAACGATCAACCATTGATTCACCAGGTCATTTCTGGTTTGGAATCGACACTCTGACAGATTAGGACCCTAACTTCTATTGTTTCAGCAAGCTGTGCGCCGCTCCACCCATTGCCACTTCAGCTTTGAAATCCTTTGGGCTACATCGGCAACTCTATATCTTCTTCGGATTATCTCATTACGGATCATATCTCGTAGGAAAATTTCGAGCATAGCTCCTTCCATTACTCGTTGGATAAACTTTAGCAGAGCGCTTTTATGAACTCAAGTCATATAGTCATTGGCCATACATAAATAACGAGTATAATAATTTAAAAATTAGTAGAAAAAGCAACCTATGCAGCTCAAAATATACCAAAAACTGACAGTAAAGTAAATTATTTTTTTACTGTAATTTGTATAGATAGTAGGCAAGTAAAAAAAAACTACATCCCAAGCTCCCTTGTATCTAAATAACGCATATTTGCATTAAAAAGTTTAAATATAAAATAGTCAAGCTGCGCCGCGGCTCGTTTCCTTATTCCCCGGGGGTAGACTGCACGCATCGTGGACAACACTAGTGATGTGACAATTTTGCAGTCGATATATCGATGTATCGAAATTGTGCGAGAGTTTTTATTTTGATAGGATTTGATTTGACACCTGTTACTGTATATGTTTAGAAATGTTTATTAATCAAAGTAAGTCGTAAATTGTCTTTTTTCATTTATCTTTCATCTTGTATTATCATTTATTTTGTAATTTATATTTTGTACTTTCATTTATCTTGTACAAATTTATCTTTGTTACAGGATTTCAGGTGTAGCGGAAAACCTATATTCACTCGGGCGGAGCCGAGGGCAAAAACTAGTTTAGATAAATGTTTTTCAAATTTCAATACAAATATAAATAAGCTTTGTGACAATATCTTTAAGTGATGACAAATTGATAGAAGTGGTGTCTATATTTCTGTTACCTTTAACCAACTCGTTATACAGACGGTACATTCAAGTTAATGGATTAAAAAATGACGTTTTTCTACCTGAAGAATCACAATTGCAGTGCTATCCCTTGTGACGGATCGTTCAGGCCGCACACACTCTCCTTTGAATTTCGAGCGTCGTTGCTAGGTTACTAACAAAGGGAGAATCGTCAGGGTCACCAGATGTGGGGAAGGATGCGCGTGTTGTATAAATAAAAACAAACTTGAATGACGCCTGTTTATCCCCACATAAAATATTGATTTACAACTATAATATATTATAATGTATACATACTTGTGGAATTTTCGCGCCGCAGCCCACCCGATTCTTCATTTGTTGCAACGACCCTCGAAGTTCAGAGGAGAGTGTGTGCAGCCAGGTACGAGCCGCCACATCCTCATCATATAAAAATATCTCTACATATATTATAACTGAATGTATTTATCGAATGAATTATCGCACGATGCAATCCAACACTAGCCGGCTTCTATGACAAAATATTACTAACTTATACAAGCGTAGCAGTCGAGTATCTGTTTGTTTTTATCTCATATTTCCATTGGCCCTCAATACTAACATTTTTAAGTACATTTGTGGTGTAGTGGTGTTAGACACGGCATACGATCGAAGGGTCGTGGATTCGATTCCGGTCCTGCACCACTGAGTTATTATTTGTAATTCATGTACGGTCTACATCATAGACACCAATGTACTCAACGGAGAAGGAAAACTTCGTGAGGAAACCTGCATGCTCGCATGGATATGTGAAGTCTACCAACCCGCACTAGGCCAGCGCGGTAGACTACGGCCAAATCCCCCCCTGATCAGAAGAGGTCCTTGCCCCTGTATTGGGGATGAATATGGATTATGTATTATGAATGATGACTAACATTTATATCTATACATATATTCAATTGGAAATAAGAAATTTGTGAAAAGTACCCACATATATACAATAAATCATTTCTAATTCTACCCTCAATAAAATAATTCAGTGCAATGCCAGTTTAACCGAATAAAGCTGTACCAATTTATATCATCCTCAGTCCCTATGTAGTAAATTTTCAATCTACAATGATAAAAATGATGACTGCACGGATGGCGCAGTGGTTTAAGCGTCCACTGCGCTGTCGAGTGTTGTGGGTTCGATCCCCACACGGGACAACAACTTTGTGTAATCCACAAATTGTTGTTCCGAGTCTGAGTGTTCTGTGTTCCCGTCATTTGAATGTTTGTAACGTCCCCGCGACACAGGAATTAATCCTAATGCGGGAGTTGTCTTTAAAAAAAAGTCATCATCATTAGCTCGTCGAAAATCACTTTTGGTGATGGGTTTCCTCCATAATTGGAGAAGTTGCCATAATCTGCACGCTTGGCAAGCGTCTTGGAGATCGCAGCAGATTGTGATTGAATAGCAGGAAAACGCTGCTTCCCATTATCCTGGTGTATCTCTCAGCTGGTTCTCAAAGCAACCACGCGAAGAGTTGCAGTGACGCTATTATTACGCCGGCGCCACGAAGCAACTTTTCAATCATCACCCCCAGTCCATATCGTCCCCACTACAGGAGCACGGATCTCCCCTCACCAGGAGGGGGATTAGGCCGTAGTCTACCGCGCTGGTTTGGTGCGGGTTGGTAGGCTTCACACACCCATACGGACATTGATTCCTGATGAAATTTTCTTCCTGAATCAAGTACATTGGTCTCTATAACGCAGAGCGTACATCAATTAGAAATAACTCTGTGACACGGGCTGGGACTGAACCTATGACCTTTGAATTGCAAGCCGTCTCTAGCACCACTAGACTACAAATGTACCAAAAATTTATATAATATTTTGAATTTTTAAATGCTTTATTTCCAGCAAATAATGCACGTAAAACCTGTATTAGAAATTCCATAAAGAAAAGTAAATTATGGCTGAAAATAGAATATTCAACACAATATGAATTTTCGTTCATTTAATTATAGAGGTTTCGGCCCCATGCGGTCGGCGCCTAGGTAAAGAGAGAAGCCCCTTTGATGTTCCGAACAACGAACACCGGACCTATGAAATTCAGTATCGCATTTTCAATGTGTTCATTACAAATTTTTATAACGTGTTTCAATTTGTAGTGAATTTAATATAGTTTATATAATATTGTTAGGGGTCGGACGTAAATTAAATGCCGCTCGCGTGAAAAGTTGATTTATCCACGAAGAAAGAAGTATCCGAATCGCAGAGTACAATCAGTAGCCGTTGTCCAAGCAAATATTCGCCGAGATCTTCCGTAAATAACGTATTCCAATCGCAGAGTAAGTTTCAGTAACCGTAGTACACGCAGGTATTCGTCTAAGTTGAAATAAATGAAATATTTTCACGACGAATTCGTCATATATGGTGAATCTGAATTTATTGTAAGAACCTATGTATAACCTGTATATTGGCAAATAAACATTCATTCATTCATACTCACCCAAGGTTAAGGTATCTGTAATTATGATAATATCAATTCAAGATTCGTAAATAATAACCGATGTGGGACGCACGAGGGAATAGTTCACGCGTAATTACAAACGCACAAACATGGCTGCGGAGTACCAGAGTACCAAGCGCGAGTTCGTATGGTTCACAGCGCTAACATCACGGCACGGACAGGAAATCCATGGAGCCGAAACAGTGATATAAAATTTTAGAGTACTTTAAGAAGAAATATTATTATTATAATTTTATTTAACTTTGCTTAATGTCAGTGATCTTATTAATGTCAGCTGACGTGTTTCAAAAGAATGCAGAAAGGAAGTGGCAGTGGGTGGGGTACATACCTCGCAGAACTGATGTACGTTGAGGCTTTAAAGTGCTGGATTGGCGACCCCGAACCGGAAAGCGTAACGAGGATAGACCCCCGACTAGGTGGACCGATGACTTGATGAAGATCGCAGACGATCGGTGGATGTAGATGGCTCATAGCCGATAAGTGTGGCGATTATTAGAGAAGGCTTGTGTCCAGCAATGGACGTTGATATGACGAAGAAGATGATGAATATCAGTCAGCGGATTTAATAATAGCCCCTGAAATTCAACTACTAGAATGAACCTTCTTCTTAAAAAGGATAGATTTGTCATAATCTTCACGCTTGGAAGGTATCTTGGAGATCGCACTAAAATTTGATTAAATAACAGGATTATGTTGACCGTTGTCTTGGTCTTTTAGCTAGTTTTCATAGCATTCACGAAAAAATATTAAGTGACGCTATTGTTATAGCAATACCAGACAGCCGATTATACATTATTTCATAGGTATTGGTGCTGATTCTATTGTAACAGAACTTAACTATATTTAATCCCTATCCTTTTCTATTATCAAACGTTAAAACGAGATAGCAAACATTTATAGCGAGTACCGACCTACACTTCTGTTAAAAGGTTCAAAAAATGTTGCATTTTTGCTTATGTTCCGAGATCGTGTCTAAATTTTTTGATTTTGGCGTGTGTAAATGAAACTGACAGCACCAAAATTGTAGCTATCTCGTTTTTGCGTTTGATATTAGAAAAAGATAAGGAGGGACTAAATTTAGTTAAGTTCTGTTAGAACAGAATCGGCACCATTATTAGTCAAATTTACGCTCTCTTCAGTCTCTTCCGCCCACATTCACCCAGTATATTGATAATGACGGTACGTTGACGAAACGAATATACCGGGCAAATGTGAGTAGAAGTTTCTTAATATATTTAACAGTCGTCAGTTTAAAAAAATTCTTAATTACTCGCAATATGTACTGGTCGTCTCTATTCCATTCCCTGTTCCCGCAAACATTAACATTCACAAATCCTGTGTGCACGTCGCCCATTGCAATCGTTTGCATATGTTTAGTTAATTGTTACCTCGTTCGCTCATACCGTGAGTGACGTCACATGTTACGATTGACGTCACACGTCTCCATTTTAGAAATCGTCGTGGTGTTATTGTTAGATGACTATGTAACTCATATTGTAACTTAAAATTACTAAAACATTTTGGATAATGTTGGAAAAGTTTTAAGATGGCATATCGCGCTGTTTGCCACTGAAGAAGTATTTTTATTGTCATGCTTTTTAAAATTATTTGACCACTGACGAAGTTCCCTCAATTGAGAATGAAATATTTGATTTTTCTTTAAATTTTAATGTATGTTTTGTTACAGGTTCGCGCCCAACACCAAGATCCAGTGGGGCGCCGCATGCTGCCTCTCAGCACGCAGTGGGGTGATCGCGCGGCATAAACCACGCCTATTATCAATATATATATATATATATATATATATATATATATATATATATATATTTATTTATTTATTTATTTATTTATTATTATATTATATTTATATAATTAGTTGAATAACTAACACAGGTTGTTTTTATGTTTTCTATACGTATATATACAGTAACACCTCTTTCCCATTGGGGTAGGCAGAGACTACTTTTTTCCATTTGCTACGAGCGTTTAATGTAGCAAAGTGGCTATCCGTAGCCCATAATTCGCTACGGCGGTCAACGAGACGTGTCGGGTGGCGATCCACGACGCTGCCTTTTTATAAGTTTCAAAAGTATTCAAAAGTTCCTCATTGCGTTCCCACGGCTCAGTGGAGAGGAAAGGAAAGAAGATGAGGCAGGAAAGGTGTATTGGGCAAGAAATACGGAATTTGGGAAAAGGACTATAGGATATAGGATAGTATTATCTCGGAAGGAGTAGGAAGAGACAGTAGTATATATTGTCATTATAATTATCCGACACACACCTTCACTCGTAAACATTATACATTATTTTCTACGTCATCATCAGTTAAGACCAGAAGTGCTCAAACTTTTTATCTTATAGACGACTTGTAATGTTTTTCACTTTGGGTAGACCCCTGAAGCGTAGTTAATGTGAAATTTTTGTAAATTTATTAACTTCAAGTGTATTTTTGACAGTTGGCGTGGGCCTCGATGTTGTTTGTTTATTTGTTTGTGCTTCACGCAAAAACCAGCAGGTATATTTTGGTTAAACACTTTCAGTTTTAAAGGTAACTATTCCGACTTAAATACTGCGGTATGTTTCATCAAAATCGTTATAGTACAATTGAAAATACAACTTGAGCCCTGTTTTAGTAGCCGCCGTTAAGGTACGAGAGGTCAAGCAAAAGTGGTTCTTAGGTTTTTTTATATAAATGTATAATTGTGTCGGCATGTCTCATGTAGCGGAAACCGACGTTCACGCGGGCGGAGCCGTGGGCAAAAGCTAGTAAAAAACAAAAATGCCTTTATTCCCAAACCATACAATTTTACATATAAAAAATACAAACATAAAGTATATACTAGTCAAGGGCTCTGAAAAGCTAATAGGCTTCTTCCAGTTTGTTCCATATATGTATGTCGATTTTTATTTACACTCTTTCTTTTATCACTTTTAAAAAATACTAGCTTTTGCCCGCGGCTCCACCCGCGTGAATGTCGGTTTTCTACTACATGAGAAATCCTGGATCAATCACAGATGTATATAAAAAGCCTTATTACCACTTTTATTTGAACTATCGTACCTTAATGGCGGTTACTAAAACACGGATCAAGCTATATCTTCAATTCTACTGGATCAATTTTGATGAAACATACTACGGTATTTAAGTAGGAATAGTACCTATAAGACTGTAATAGTTTACTAGTTTTAGCGTGAAGCCCGTACAAACAAATAAACATCGACGCATTTGGTTTCAGAAGCCCTTAATTAGTCGATCTGATTAGTTTGTTTTTAAATATCTTTGATTTTTCAAAATTTGACAATTAAAATTTTTATAATAGTATAAATTTCAATAAATATATAATTTAAAAAAAATCGCTGGCCACGTCAATTTCCTGAAACAATTACTGCCCGGTTGTATTGTGTTAAAAACTCCTTTCTGAACAATAGGTGGTGAGACAAAGGCTGTGGAGTGGAGTGTACAAGGGCCCTTATTTGTTAAGCCACTTTACACTCGCGCGGCAGCCATGAAAAAGTCACGGCATTTTCCTTGTAAAGAATGTTTAGTGGATTATTCACGTGTAGTAAGCGCACCTTTTTTTTTGTCATATTTTCATTCTTCATAATCAGTTCATTCTCTAATTCATTCGTTCTTCCTTCCTTACGCATTCAGGTAGCAACGGATCTACCGGATTTTTATAGCGAGATAATTATTAAAGGAACAGACATGGGATTTTTTAGCACTAATCTATCTATCTAAAATTGTTAAAAGTAAAATTTTCTCAGGTCGACTAATTAATCTGAAATCAAATCTGTCGATGTTTGTTTGTTTGTTTGTTTGTTTTTTCGGGCTTCACACAAAAACCAGTGAGTAGATTTTGGTTAAACTATTACAGTCTTACTGCAGCATGTTTCATCAAAATTGGTCCATTGGAATTGAAGATACAGCTTGATCCCTGTTTTAGTAGCCACCTTTAAGGTACGAGAGGTCAAGTAAAAGTGGTTTCAATACATTTTATATAAATCTATATGTGGGATTTCCCAAAACCGACATTCAAGCGGGCGGAGCCGCGGGTAAAAGCTATCTGTACTATTATAAAACTATAAGACGTCATTATCTGTACATTAAAGATATTTCAACGTATCTTACTCGGATCGACTAATTAAGTCTTCTGATACCAAACCTATCTTTTGTTTTTTTTTGCGTCTGATCAATTGTTTGTTCGAGCTTCATGCAAATATCAGTTGTTAGATATCGATCACACTATTGCAGTCTTAAAAGTAATAAATCAACTTAAATACTGCAGCATGTTTCATCAAAATTGGTCGAGTGTAACTGAAGATATAGCCTGATCTCTGTTTCAGTAGCCGTCATTATGGTACGAGGGCTCAAATAAAAATGGTTCTTGAACTATTTTGTAAATCTATAATTTTATTTCGGAATTTTCTATTAGCGCGAAAACCGATATTTAGGAAGGCGGAGCCGCGGGCGACGACTAATTACATAGTAATATTAGTAGACACCAATGTACTTAACGGAGAAGGAAAACTTCGTGAGGAAACCTGCATGCCCGCATGGGTGTGTGAAGTCTACCAACCCGCACTAGGCCAGCGCGGTATACTACAGCCTAATCCCCCTCCTGATCAGGGGAGGTCTGTATATGGATGTTCCTTATTTATGATTTGTCTTTCCTACTATTGCGAAACAAAAAAAAAATTCCGAGTCGTTGCTCGTTTTCCAAAAAGAATAAATTCCATTAGCTTCAATGAGTTAAATAACTGAAAAAACTATTGTGATGAGTGAGCTGAACTGGAACGGTTCGAATCCGGACTGATATCCATCGAATCGCATACGTTCTAATTTGCCAATCGAGGGAAAAATTCATTTGGCCAAGAGTATGTTGAAGGTAGCCAGTATATTGTGTGTTTAATATTCAACGCGAGTTCAGTGGTGATGAAGACCTTGATAATCACTTCGGGATGTCACCAGCTATAGGTTAGCGTATGTCAGGAGTGGCAGTATCGGAAAAAGGAAGATCTTCCGATCAAATAATGATAAATTTTACTTTAAAACATACAACAGTTCTTAGATGACAGAATTTTATTATCCAATATGCGTCTATTTTATACAGAATAATATTTCAGCCTATGTATATCTCAAAATGAGCAAAAATAGATGCGCTTTTGCATCCCCTCCTCCCTCATACGTAGACGTTCAAATATATGTGGCCATCATTTGTGTTCACATTTGTCCCTATCCGTATTTGAACCCGGAACTCAGTGGCACAGAAAACAGAGACCCTGCCATTGTGGCAATCAGTCGGTAATTTTGAAGTACAACTAGTGATGACGTGATCATCAATATCTTCTTCAACATTACCATTGGTCATCATCCTGATATAAAAATATATCTTAAACCAACTTTTGCATAGATTGATATAAAAAGCAAAAATCCACTTTTAATTGACCTCTCGTACCTTAATGGCGACTACTAAAACAGGGATCAAGCTGTATCTTTAACTTAACTGGACCGATTTTGATGAAACATGCTGCAGTATTTAAGTCGGAATAGTACTTTTAATACTGTAACAGTTTAACTAAAATCTACCAGCTGGTTTTTGCGTGAAACCCTAACAAACAAACAAACAAACGAACAAATGAACAAACAAACATACAAACATCGATGGATTCGGTTTCAGAAGCCCTGTATTAGTCGATCTGAGTAGTTTGTTTTAAATATCTTTGATTTTTCAAAATTTGACATTTAACAATTTTATAATAATATATATACACAGATTACGGCAAATAGACTTAAGTATGGCCCCCCGAGCTACTACTGTCTCTTCTTACTACTTGTGAGATAGTAGTATCCTATATTCTATAGTCCTTCACCTAAATTCCATATTCCTTTCTCAATACACCTTTCCCACCTCATCCTATTTCCTTTCGTCTCCATTACGCTGTGGGAATGCAATAAGGAACATTAATACTTTTGAACCTTATAAAATGGCGGCGTCGTGGTTCGCCACCCGATACGTCTTATTGCCCGCGGATGCGAAATATGGCCTGCGGATAGGCACTTTACTACATCAAAACAACCGTAGCAGGTGGAAGGAAGTGGTCTCCGCCTACCCCAATGGGAAAGAGGCGTGACTGTATTGTAGTATGTACTATGATCTCTGCCTACCCTTATGGGATATCGGCGTGAGTGTATGTATGTACACAGATTACTTTTGTGCGTCACGGTGCGCATAATATCATCCACTACGTGCTTCAAATACTTAGAAGTGGGACGGTGCTGTTCCAACTTTTGACTTTACCTGTCGAATCGTAATGATGCCTAATAAGCATCTTATACTTGGATCAGAATTCCAATATCCTATAATATGGCTTCTCAAATATTATAGGGGCATATTAAAAGTTTGAGAACCTTGTCATATCTACTTTCAATTTTGAAGTACGTAAATAAGTTTTTATCAAATTATATATATATGCTACTAGCTTTTGCTCGCGTCTCCGCCTGCCTGAATCTCTGTTTTCCGCTAAATGGGAAATTCCGACACAATTATAGATTTATATAAAACGCCATAGACCACTTTTACTTGACCTCTCGTACCTTAACAGCGGTTACTAAAACAGGGATCAAGCTGTATCTTCAATTCTACTGGACTGATTTTGATGAAACATATCGCAGTACTTAAGTCGGAATAGTACCTTTAAGATTGTAATAGTTTAACCAAAATCTACCGGCTGATTTTTGCGCGAAGTACGAACAAATAAACAAACAAACAAACATCGACGGATTTGGTTTCAGAAGCCCTTAATTAGTCGATCTGAGTAGTTTTAAATATCTTTGAGTTTTGTTAATTTAACATTTAACAATTTTATAATAGTATAGATATAAAAAAATATATCTATTAAGTTGGTACTTCATACTTGAAGAAGCCTTTCATTATCGTACAACTTTTAAAATATTTTACGAACACTTGAGGAATTTTCTGAGAGTTTTGCGATGTTCTTTCTTTCAGTTTGGAAAACACTTTCGGTTTCAAATTACAAATAAATTTTCATAAAGGTGTGTGAAGAAGATATAAAAAAAAAACATGATGCCTATTAATTATTTTATATATCGCTCATCAATAGAATAATGACGTAATTGCAAAAAAAGTTAAAATTTTATTTTGTGTTTAATTTGTATGATTTGTTGTTTAATATGGATTTTTTTCGAGAATGCTCAAATTATTAATAATAATCTATAAATAAATTATGAAAAATCATGATAATCGATATGATTTACAAAATGGGTATAATCCAATTTTAAACTGAATCGCTTCTTCTGATAAATTGTAAAAATGTCATTACGTCATTGTTAAATATTCAAATATTCATGGACATTTCACACAACGTCCTCTGGCCCCAAGCTAAGCTTAAAGCTTGTGTTATGGGTGC
>WUAW01016993.1:47818-60547 GCA_017165845.1 Thaumetopoea pityocampa | reverse complement strand
TCTCCCCGTCGGCCATTTTATAACAAATCTCTCCGTCGGCCATTTTATAACAAATCTCTCCGTCGGCCATTTTACTATTCGTAATTTTAGCGTAACGTGATTGGCTATATATGGACGGTGTTAATGTCGCTCATGAACGTCACGGTACCATTTTTGTAAAAAATAGACACAGGCGCCTTTTCTTTTATATCCCCATGTATTCCTTGAATTTTATGATAGTAGATACCCTCATTAGCAGTGGCAATTACGGAAATGCTATTTTCACCGGCGCCACCAGCAAGAGTAAAATTTAATTATAAATAATATCTAATATAATAACTTCTGTGCAATAATAATAATATTCCGGACATCTTCACACATATTGATCTAGCCACAAAGATTCCCTGTATCTTAGGTGCTAGACAACGACACACATACTTATGTACATAAATATGTTATATAAATAGATAAATACGCCCATGACTCGGGTGCAACATTTGTGCTCATCACATCGTTTTGCCTCTAACGGCATTCGAACCTGGAACCCGTTCGCTTGGAAAGCAGGGTCACTAGCACTAAGCCGTTCGGTCGTCAATGTGATAAATAATGTACGATAGATGACTATGTAAATGCATATAATGCAGAGTTGCTTCTGAACATGGCGAGTGTCAGCTGCGAGCTGTAGGCCGCCTGTCCAGCAGTGGATGTCCGTGGGCTGATGTAAAAATAATGATGATAATGACTTACAATTTACATACATACATACATACAATCATGCCTTTTCCCTAGCTCTCTGGCGGGGAATCGAACTCAGATCTCTCGCCTGACAAGTTGTGTATACTGACCACTATACTACCGAAGAATTGGGGTACGAGTAAATTGGCTACCCGTAGCTCACTTTTGACCCCCATGGGAAACGAGACGTGTCAATATAAAATGTGAAAAGGACCATAGGGTATAGGTACTACTGTCTCGGAAGGAGAAGGAAGAGAGAGTAGTAGCTCGGGGGCCGGGGTCTCTTACCCGTTTATTTGAGTTTAAATGCCGGACAAGCTAAAAGACTAAGTACTCCAAAATTTGTCGAAACAAAAGCATACTCATTAGAGGAGTGAACTCCTGTAGTAAGTATACTATTTATATTTAATTCTCTTCGGTTCCAAGTCATGGATTCAATATTTAAGGACAATGAATTTACGTAGCTATGTATATAACCGGATCGTTAGATAAACTATGCATTTAAAAATACCTTGGAGGTAGCCGAAGATTCTATCTATCCTTATTTATATCTCGTACCTGATTTTTATTTTCTCTAAAACTAAAATTTCACTCAAAATTAAATTCATTTTTTTTATATAATTGCCTTTCACTTTCAACTAGTAAGGGTTGCCACATTCAGGATAAAGCAATAAGATAATATAAAATATAGGAATTAGAACTTTATTTATTGAATACTTGATGTTCTATTAGTCAGTTACACTGTAGTATAATGACTAGATACGTTTTTAAAATAAATAATTTAATCATGAGTCGTTTTAATTATGCCACTTTGACACGTTTTAGCATTTTATTTTGTACTAGCTTTTGCCCGCGTCTCTGCCCACGTGAATGTCGGTTTTACGCTACATGGGAAATCCCGACACAATCACAGATTTATATAAAAAGTAACTTTTCCTTGACCTCTCGTACCTTAACGGCGGCTACTAAAACAGGGATCAAGCTGTATCTTCAATTTTACTGAACCGATTTTGACGAAACATGCCGCAGTGTTTAAGTCGGAATAATACCTGCAATAGTTTAACCAAAATCTACTTGATGGTTTTTGAGTGAAGCCCGAACAAACAAACATTGACGATTATGCCGATTCCTGGTTATTTGTTTGTAATACAATAGCAAACACCATAAGTCTTTTACAATAATAAATGCAAAAAAGCATTTTCTTGCTGTATTTTTGAGACAGCTGTCACACCACCAAATAATTTGTGTGCGGTTATTTTTTCACACTTCGTACGTTGTACATCTTAAGGCAAACTTACAACGGCAAGGAGATTCTCTTCCATTTAACATTTGGATGGTGCAGAGATATTGCAGTATAAGCAACGACTAATATATGAGTCGACTAGAATCAAAGGCGGCTATCTCGTTTTTGAGCAATTTTTGAGTAACTAAAAAAGAAAACGTTATTAAAAATTTATTTTCATTACATTGTCATCTTTGATCCTAAATCAAGATTTAGTGTTGATTTTCCAATGAACATGGCCAAAATCAATTTTAAACAAACAGATATACTATTAAAAACATTGATTTTGTTTTCACTGTCGGCTAAAAATTGCCAAAAGTGAGATAGCCGCCTTTGATTCTATACGACTCATATGGTACACAAAAATATTGCATGTAATGATGTATGATTAACTAGCTTTTGCCCGCGACTCCGCCCGCGTGAATATTGGTTTTCCGCTACATGGAAAATCCCGAAGCAATCATAGATTTATATAAAAAGCCTTAGAAGCACTTTTACTTGGGCTCTCGTACCTTAACGGCGGCTACTGAAATAGGGATCAAGTTGTATCTTCAATTGTACTGAACCGATTTTGATGAAATATGCCGCAGTATTTAAGTCGAAATAGTACCTTTAAGGCTAACAATTTAACCATAATCTACCCGATGGTTTTTGCTTGAAGCTAGAACAGAGAAACATCGACGGATGTGGTTTTAGAAGCCCTTAATTAGTAGATCTGGGTAGTTTTTTTTTCTAATATTTTTTATTTACAAAATTTGACCTTTAGTAATTTTATAATAGTATAGATAGAGTTAAATATTAATTATCATAACTCGAGCTTAATATTATTTATTTAAATTGTAAATTTAATTATCGTTAATCGTTTTTAGTATTAATTTTTATCCAACACGGTGAGTAAAATGGATGTAAATATGCTCCGTTTAGACATCGAACCCCCAATACGATGGCAGTGCCAGACATATTATCTAAACCATTGCTAATCTTATGTTTTAACAGTAAGCTAAAAGCATAGAACTACCAAAGTTCTATAGCTAAAAGTCAAGTCTCGGCTCGCAGTTAATGTAAAATTGTTTTATCGACCCACCAAAAACTATTTGCAATTGTTTGCATAAGAAAATGTGATTTAAAGAAAACACTGTAAACAAATAAGTATATATTTATAGAATATGTTTAACAAGATATGAGTATATCGCAGTTATAAAAGCATGAGTATAACAATATATCACAACCGCTGGTTGACGGTGGCTACGATCAGCTTCACGCAGCTCCTACGGGACCACATTCCAGGGGACAAAGCTACCCGGCTGCGGTCTGTCCAGCTGGAAATTAAAATTAACTTTTAAAACATTTCTTTAACACACACTAAATAGCATAAAATGGCGTCAAGTCCCTCTCTGCCCGTATGACATAGACCAGCTATGAGATTAAGGAGATAATTTATATTGTATGGAAAACATATTTTCGGATTTATAACAAGTTGCCGGTGGTAAGTTCTGAGAGGTTTTGACAAACGACGTTATTTTCATCTTGCACACTGATGCGAAGTAAAGTGGAATTGATGTAACTTTAGTAGAAGTTCTCTGGAAAGTGATGCATTAATTGATGAATATTTTAGTCTCGATTTTTTTCGTAGTTTGCTATAAATTTATTTTAGAATCTGTTGTGTGGCGCCGGCGTACCAATAGCGTCACTCCATCTCTTCGCGTGGGTCCTGTGGGAACCAGCTAAAGAATGTATCAAGATAACCAGCGGCAGCGTCATCCTGCTATTCAATTAAAATCTACTGCAATATCCAAGACGCCTGCCAAGCATGGAGATTATGGCAAATTCCTCCTTTTTATGGGGGGGCTCATGTCCAACAGTGGACTTCCACGAGTAGATGATGATGGAGTGACGCTATTATTATGCCAGCGCCATACAACACACTATATGCTGCATGTGCTAGTATAACCCGGAAAGAAGAGGTCTCAGAAATAGCCGATTCACCTTCATCTCGGCTAAGAACACTAGCAAAATTCCAAGGATGTGGTATGTGGGCACGTAGGAGGCAGCCGAACGGTATAATGGGGGAAGACTCCACACCATATTTGAGCCCTCGGTGCGACGTGATGCGTCAGGCATCGCCACGAGTTAAAAAGGATATACAGTCCAATATATTCACCATCGAGGAAATAAAATCAAGTAAAGTGAAGTTCAGTAGAAAAATGGGAACAAGTATTAATTCTTTCTTAATTAATTAATTTACTAATATCACCGCACGCAACAACCGTTAATAAATTTAATTATGATAATTAACGAGTATCTTACCACACGTAAAATATGCTAATAGTATTACTATTAAGAGAATAACAGTACCCATAATAGTAATTAATACAAATAATTTACATTTACAGAAATGTTAATTAATTATTTGATATTTAAATTTAAAACATTTACGAAATACCATAATATGATCACATAACACTATTATTTCATTCATTAATATATATTTTATTTGGCATATTAATATTCATAAATAAAAAGCCGCGGCCACACATTGGATAGATTTTCACCAATGTTACTTATTGGGGCCAATACACCAATATGCGGTTCAGTCTTTGGATCCAATGTGAACATTGCGTCCAATCACATCCAATGTCCAATACCAATGTGCACCGAGAGGCGAGGGTAATAAATAGGGGAGAGCGCGCGGGCATCTTGGGCAAAATGTGGCGCGCGTGCCACACATTGGTCTATCATTTGTCGCGAGTTGCAACTTCTTTCGTAGTTTTCTTGTACCATGGAAATAATAACCATATGCGTCGCCGCTAATGCAAGTAAGTTGTCGTCCATCGTCTCTCGCTCTGCGACCGCTACTGTGACTGGTCCAATGCACTTTCCGGTGTTTGGCTACAAAGTTGGTATTGAAGCTAATGTGTGTACAGTATAATTGAGTTCGATATTGTCCATTTCATATTGAAGCTAAGCTTGGACGCAAAGTGGAATCCAATATGTGGCCGTGGCTTAATAATTACCTTCTTGGTGATGTGGTCTTCACAGGCCATGCGGATGCGTGCGGAGGTCGCAGGCGCTTCCAGACAGAAGTCAAGCGGCGCACCCGCATCGGCGCGCGCCGCACGTATTGCCTCTTTTATTGCGAAAAATATCGACGACGCCAAAAACAGCGGCGGCTCTCCCACGGCCTACGAATATATCATGATTTGTAAAAAAATTCTTGTGAAGATGCTCGTCCACTGTCGTCCGTCATATTGCCTTAGATGAATCTACCTCATGTACATTAGAGAGATATGCCTAACTAGGCAGGCCTACAGGAAACTAATTCTATTTAAATCTTCTTTCTTATCTCAAATATTTTTACACTCTAAGGTTTGCTGGAAGAAAACTCATTTTTGAGTTAAGCTCGCNATTTTCCTTATATAAAAATGTTATTTATCTGTTTGTGTACAATAAAGTATAAATAAATATGAGAGTAACTAAATAGAACAGAGTATTACTGTGTGGTGCCGGCATGATAATAGCGTCACTCCATGTTTGACCTGGATGCTGTGAGAAGCAGCTAAAGGATGCACCAGGATAATGGGCAGCAGGGTTATCCTGTTATTCCATCAAAATCTACTGCGATCTCCAGGACGCCTGCCAAGCGTGGAGGTTATGTCAAATCCTTGTTTTTTAAGGATGAAACCATATGCAACAGTCGACTTCAGCGGACTGATAATACTAGTAAGAACGAGAGTAAGTATCAATCGGATTAAAAATTCTCTAAGGTAGATTTTACGTACTCATAGATAAATAAAAAAAAACTAGAAGTGAAAATCAGCCAATTACCAATTCAATCAATAAATTTGACTACCAATCTCTTTGAGTAGAGTTACGTAAAACTGAGACTATATTTTACACTAATCTTCAAGCGGTCTGGCTCTTATATCGTCATATATAGTTTTCTTTTGTTTTACGAAAATAATTCTTTTAGAAATGTGACAATTAATTAAACCAATTTCTCATATCTTTACCGACCTTAGATGAATATACAGCCCTCGGATTGGGAGCGCCTTTTAACAGAGATACATTGAACTCCTGAGGTATATCCCCAAAGCCGGGTATTTTATAAGCACCAGGTCCCCTGGAGTATAATGTTCCCGTTGGCGAATAAATAAGTTCCTCTATGGTGAACAGACCGTAGCCTTGCATAAAAGCGCCTTCAATTTGCCCAATATCTATGGCTGGATTTATGCTTTCACCCAAATCCATAACAATATCTGATCTTATAACTTGATGATCGCCGCTCAGGCAGTCGATTTCCACTTCAGAACAAGCCACTCCATATGTGAAGTAATTGAAGGGTTTCCCGGTATTGTTTTTAATGTCATATCCGATATCGGGTGTTGCGTGAAATCCGGTGGCGGATAAGCTAACTCTATCAAGCCAAGCTGCTAAAACCCAATCTTCCCATTTGCCGTTTGGATTCTTCTCCTTATACGGTTGCAGACGTTTCACCAGGGTCTCGCAAGCTTCTAATACGGCCATACCGTTCAAATCAGAGCCAGCACTGGCAGCAGTAGCTGAAGTATTGGGCACTTTATCTGTCGATGTTTCACTGATGTGAATTTTGGACGTCTCTACGCCGAGGGCACGAGATGCAACCTGTATCATTTTGGTGTGCAAACCTTGGCCCATTTCTGTACCACCGTGTGATAGCAGAACTGATCCATCGACGTAAATCAAAACTAAAGCACCAGCTTGATTTAAAAGCTTTTCAGTAAATGCGATTCCGAATTTTGTCGGAATTATAGCTATTCCCCGTTTCCTCCATCGATGCTCTCTGTGAAAGAAATGGCATTCATTATTAACGGCCCATCTATAAGAAATGATAATTTACGCTAAAATGATTGTGTCGAATGTTGTTATTCTTTTGCGTGTTCATTTGAATGCTTCATTTCAGCTTATGCATGACATTGAACAATCACACAACAACTGAGACATTGCAAACATACTTCACGAAGCTAAAATCAACGTTCTGCTATGACCTGTTCAAATGCCAGATTTATATATCATTGTGCACACTTGTAATTCTGCCAAGGCAGAGCCCTTCTATAAAGCATACATGATGGATACTGCAGATACAGCAAAAAAAACAAATCTTTTTCACCCAACATATGGGCGGCCGTTACACTAAATAATTTAAATGAACTCAATGATGAGCGAAATCTGATTGATTTGATGATACGAATTAACGATTGAAATACAGACTGTTGATTGTTTTTTTATGCAATAAAAAACTTTTATTAGTTATCTCTTTTTAATGCCTTCATCATTAACTAAAATAAAAAATCCTACAATTCGCGAAATCGCAATCTCCCCTAATGAAAAACAGCGATGATTCTATATAGGAAAATTTTTATTAGTAAAGAACACTTGGTCCCTTGATACTTTGGATGTGTGTATTTATTTATACTACTAGTTAAAAATTACTACTTCAACCATATCAATAAATACGATAGTTATAAACATGATTCAAATCTAAAGACAGATCATTTTGACCACACTGAAAAGCGAGCTGAATGCAGTGAGCCAACAATCTCACCGATACAGAATGTTATAATATAGGAGCATGAACATCGTGCAACATGCAAATGTCCAAGGGCTGCATAAATAAACAAAACTACATTTAGTGCTTATTTACCTACTCATTTAAAATAAAGTGTTCGTTAGTAACTTACACTATCAAACTGCCTAACTGAGATTATACGTATGAAAATGATAGGAGCTCCGGTCACCCGACCGCCGGTGTGCCAGTTGTCTGTAAAGTTGGTGGCGTGTCAGCATTTAATATTTCATTAATATAATATACTCGACTCACTTGTTAAATTTCTCAACATCTCGCTTCCTCTCCGCTAGTTTGCTCTTAGTGACACACTCATCCCAACATCTTTGCAATGTACAATACGTTAAAACTTGTCCGTAGTGCGTTATAGAGTTTTCTTGGTACAAATTCATCCTACTGATTTCTTCAACGCTTTTTCCTAGTCTGTATGCGATATCCCGAACCATACTCTCAGCCCCAAACATTCCTTGAGGTCCACCGAATCCTCGGAAAGCAGTATTTGAAGGTAAGTTAGTTTTACATATATGCCCGGTCACCTCAGCATTTGGAATATAATAAGCATTTTCATAATGTAACATTGCTCGTTCAACAACCTGAAAAATAAAATAAATGTATTTTATTACTTTTTCCACAAACATATATACGTATATTAAACATATATACTCGGCGTGTTCATATTGCGGTAATTTTTATCATTACATCTATTCCTTATCTCAACGCTACCCAAAAATGTACTCTAGGACGGAATAAATATATTTTATAAATATTTGATTAAATAAACATCATCATCACCAGCCCGTAAAAGTCCACTGCTGGACGTGAGCCTCCTCCTCAACAAGGATGAATTTGCCACGACCTCCGCGCCATGCAGACCTCTTGGAGATCGCAACAGATTTCGTTTGAATACGACGGTAACGCGGGTGTCCATTATCCCGGTACATCCCTCGGCTGACTTTCACAGCGTCCAGGACAAGAAATAGAGTGACGCTATTATTATGCGGGCGCCACACAGCAAGCAAATAAATATAAAAAAATAAATTTTCTACTTACAGGGCCAGATAAGTCAATAGAATATCCTCCATTGTTATAAATATTAACAACTGCTCCCATTATCTTTCCTTCCTTAGTCGCTGCAACTTCATACTTAATCAGGAATGGATGTCTGGTGCCTGTCATCTGCATGTCTTCATCTCTGTCGAGCATGCAGCGTACGGGCCTCTGTAGCTTATGCGCCGCAAACGCAACCGGTAATGCTACCAGCATACCTCGAGACTCTTTACCACCAAAGCCGCCTCCCATTCGTTTAACACGTGCAACAATTCTATTCATAGGGACGTGCAGCACGTGACTGATCAATTTCTAAAATGAAGATTATATTTATAGTTATTAATTTATTTGTAGTTATTAGCCGCTATAATAAAACTGGCCCATAATGAAACTTAAAATAGTCCATACGTCCACACATACCCAGTTGAGTATTTATTTAAATTCTCGCCACCAGGTAGCGCACATGCATGCAGTGTTAAAAAAATCTAACACCACGCCAAAACGTAATCATGAAAGTGAAATTCTACCAATGTGCAACACAGCCTCCCATAATGTACTCCACTAATGTTTGTCTCAGTACATACAAATAAACATTACAAAATGTGCGGGAAATACACCACACCTAATAAATCAGTACGCAGGCCTTCCATAAGAAAGCTCAATTTGTGCAATATACATACACAAGAGTACTTGCTGCAAACGCATATGGTATAATAGAATTTCACCTTCACAAGAGGTATCATTTGTTCTAATGAATCATCTTAAGCTTCATATGTTACAGCTATTATTTTGGGTGACAGTTTTTAAAAACATTATTTGTACACAATGCCTACCGCAATCTCTGAAGGGTGTTGACTTGAAACAAATATTTCTAATTCATCGTCCTCTTTTTTGGGAATCGCAAATGCAGCGTGTGTTTCTAAATAAAAATGCTCCTGCCCTCCCATTCGGCATTGCCCTTTTATTACGATATTATTCTTATCTTTAAACACAGATTTCACATCTCCTTTCTTTATTGTTTTTGGAAATTGTGGGTAAAACGATTTTTTCTCTATTGCGTCTTCTATTGTGATAATTATCGGTTGAATATCTTCATATTTGATATCCACCATTCTCGCAGCAATTTGTGCTGTAGATTGATCTTCAGCCACAATAACTCCTATAGTCTGTCCCTGACTTATTACTTTTTCTCTAGCAAATAACTCTTCATCGTGGAATATAGGACCTATAGCATTTTGCTCAGCAGTTAAATCTTTAGCTGAGAAAAATGCAACTACGCCAGGCATTTCTAAGGCCTTTGCTGGGTCTACAGATAGTAATTTTGCATGTGCTCGGGTACTCAGTACAAAAGCTAAATATAATTCATTTTCAGCAATAGGCATGTCGTCGCAATATATCGCTTCACCTGTTGTTTGTTTAAATGCTGACAAATGTGGTATTGGTCTTCCTACTGTATCGCTCTTAATTTGTTTATCTCCAATTAATTCAAAGTATTGCGAACTTTTTGGCAATGCACTATGAAATTGATCAGCTCCACTTCTATGATACGGCAGAATGAGATCCTCATGTATGTAATCTTGAGATATATCTTTTGCGATGGCTAGATATGCCTTCATGAAAAGACTCATCGTCAGAGCTCTTCTAAATAGTACGTTTCCACCAGGAACGGATGGAGGTAAAGGGAACTCTTCAACCAGTAGTGAAAATGCCTTCTCCAACATTATTTTATCCCATTTGTCACCTTTTAATGATTGGCTTGTTTTTGTAGCCATTTTAGTAACAGGAGCCATACCTCCATAAGCTATATTAATATATTTTATAACATTCGTATTATCTTTAAATTCTACATTAATCGCAGCTGTAACAATGGAAATATCGTCCTCTCTCCTTTTAGCTTGTTTGTATGCTCTCACGTATTGATATTTGCTTGAATATGGAACTTCGATAGATAACAGTATTTCATTTGATTTCACTACGTTCTTTCTATACCCCGTAAAAAATGATTCGTCCATTAGAACAGACCGGTATCCCCCGTCTATACTTAAAAGATTAAATTTTACTTTCAATGTCATTAAGATAGGATTTAAATCAGATATAGGACTACCTGTCATAATGTTTCCCCCTATTGATGCTACGTTTCTTATTTGTGTCCCTGCGAACCATTTTAACATATTCACAATTGTTTCAAAGGTTCTGGTTCTATAACGAGGCATGACGTTCATGTACTTTCTGAATGTATTTTCCACTTCCATTAATGTAACAGCAGCACCGATTGTAAGTCCATTATCATACTCAGTAATTTTATTCATTTCTGGGATACAATTCGGCATTATTATAGTAGGATAAAGGCAATGCTTAAATTTTACTTCAACTCCTACTTCAGTATTGCCAACAACTATTTTTGCATCAGGAAAATTATTTTTTATTCTCAAGATTGAAGCTAGGTCAGTGGGTCGATACCAAGTACATTTTTTCCCCCTGAATATTAAATATTGATCGTCATATGTAGAAGATAATTTTAATTCAGGTGGAAATATAGGTTCTTGACTAGGATCGTAGGGTAAAAATGTGGATTTATCGAAAATGTATTCTGTCTCACTATTTTCTTCGTTTTCTTCGGTCTTGTATTTACAACAGTCTTTCCCCATAGCACATACTCCATTCCCATTATGACCATTTTGTAAACCGTTAGTTACGCGAGAATCCTCCCAATCTTCAATAAAAGTTTTGTACCCTTCTATAATGGCACGATAACCTGTGCACCTACAAAGGTTTCCTTGGAAAGCGATTTCGATGTCCGAGTATTTGATGCAGTTGTTGCTCCTTAGTAAAGTGTACATGGACATGACAATGCCGGGTGTGCAGAACCCACACTGTGACCCATGCGCCTTCGCTATCCGTTCCTGGGCTGGATGCAGTTTCGTTTTGGTCGATCCGATACCTTCCACTGTGGTAACGGCTAACCCGTGCATGGCGCACACCGGTGCAAGACATGCGTTAACAGCCAAATGACTATTGGTCAGTTAAGAAATATATATATTTTTTTAAATCCTAATCAGAAACAACAAAACTAAACATTTTTATTTAATTGCTAAGAAGTGCCATCAGTTTTTATTGTATTTACTAATAAACCTACCACTCCTACCTACCAGTTAATCTTGTCCCCCTTAAAAATCTGAAAGACAGATTTGTCACATAATATTTTATACATGATATACCAAAACATTCCCAATTCATTAATATGATGATCGATTCGTTCTGTTGATACTACTTTCTATGCGAACCGGTAGACCTGAGTTCGAATCCCGGTAAGTCAAATTTTTTTACGAAGAAGAAATGTTTGTTCCTAAATCATGGATGTCTGTGTACCTAAACGTTGCCTAGATATAAATTTAACTTAGATTGCACCACTAGACCAATTATGTCCAGAATGTTACATATTATTATTCTGTTAAGTGTTTGAAAGGTAAATAAGAGATATTATTTTCGTAAATTCTTCTAATCTAAACACTCTTCGGATCGCCTGTTTACTAAATATCGACGCATAAATATTATACATATTGGGCTAATCAAAGAGCGGGTACGTTACTACTGTGTGGCGCCGGCATGATTGCTGAGTGGCGCCGGCATGATAATAGCGTCATTCCATCTCTTCCCGTAGATGCTGTGAGAACCAGCTAACGGATGTACCAGGATAGTGGGCAGCAGCGTAAGTAATTCTGTTATTCGATTTTGATTGAAATTCTACCGCGGTGACCAAGAAACCTGCCGATCGTGGAGATTATGGAAAAGTCCTTCTTTTTAAGAAGACTCCCATGCCCTCAGTGGACTGCCAAACGCCGATGATGATGATACTATAACTACATTCAGAGTTTATTTTCCAATCGTCTATTATTGTTCTATTCGGTTCGACGAAAAGGTTACTAAGCAAGACAAATTATTTATCAATAAACTAATCGACTATCTTATTAAAGGATACAGCACTCTCTTCTCTTTGCGATTGTATTTAGATACCATGACGGTGCACGCGCCGCAGCCTCCCTCTGCACACCCCAACTTGGTGCCGGTGAGACGAAGCTTCTTA
>WUAW01016993.1:14623-29543 GCA_017165845.1 Thaumetopoea pityocampa | reverse complement strand
TTTAGTAAGTATGTATTAATGAGACTACAGCTATTATACAGTGCGCCCGTCTCACTCTGCCCCCCCCCCCCTTGATATGTTATTTATAGTTTCGAAAAAGGCCAACACTGTTGCATGGCAATCACTAAAGTGGAAGAGATTATGATGTCGCAAAGCCTTAATTACGTAGACATGACATGTTATGTGTTACTCTAATCGTAAGCATCTACCTACATGACCGATTTCGAATCTGTTTTTTTTTCTTGTGGATTGAATAGTTTCTTGGATGTACTTTAAATTTACTTAATAGATGGCGCTGCAGTAGATGTGTATCTGTAAAACTAAGGGGCTGATTTCAACGAGAGTTGTGCATCAAATACATACATAAGCAATACTTTAGAACAAACACTCGGACTTATTTTATGATCATGAGCCACCAGAGGGCGTTGCAATAAACGTATATACCTGAAACTTCTTTTCCGAATTAAAAGTAATTTTTAAAAGTAAATCACCGACGTGTGCTGCAGTAGATGTGTAACTCTAAGACTATTTAAGTGATATCAGTGCGGTTGTTTACATTATGTAAGCATTACTTAAATAATAAGAACTGTATACAAAAAAGAAATTCTTGATATGGCTCCAAATATATACAATAAGTTACTCCTTAAAATAATCATAAATGAAGTTATGAATTATAAATCCTAAACGCCGTATTACGTTATAATAGAATATTTAAAGAATAAATAATTCAATTCACAAATGACTATTTTAGAATTTAATAATTATAATTTTGTATGCCAATTCGGACGAATATAGCTGTAAAAATATTAATATTCTAACAGCTGTAATTAACTATGTTCGTAATAAAGAATTTGAATCTTTGTCCTTTAAAACATATACAAATATTTGTTTAATGCTTATAAGCCACCTGAAGGGCTACAATAAATCTGTTTCTGTAAATTTCAATGTGTTTTTCGCACTTCAAAAGCATTTCTAAGTCTCCCTAAGCATGAAAAGTTGTACAGTGTTCTAAACTATCATCTCATTCATCTTGCCGTTTTTAAAGCCCTGTTTTATGACGCCGCCGTCCTTCTACGCTTTCTACTCCACTTTGATCGATTTTCAGCATGCGTAGTAGTGGATCCATGCCTTATGTTATGTCCTGGACAAATGTCAAGTGACATATTCCCGAGACAGCCATGTGAAGCCTGTCTTTTTTACTGATTATTCTGTCAATCCAACATTTTTAAACGACTTCTGGGAGTGTTTCAGCTGTGTTATGGATACCAGGACTCCCTCAGGTATATATATGAGATATACATGTATATATTAGTATCGTATATAGTCGGAACGCGTGACGTTACAACCAAGATAATTATTATTCCTTATTAAAATAATATTACCATTACTTCATCACAAAAAAAATAAAATCCAAACGGGTGGTACCGCGGCCAACAGCTAGTTCATAAATTAAAATTAAAAAAAAACTTACCTTTTTACCGTTAACGAAAAATTCCAAGGTGGTGACAGCGTCCGACGGTACTAATAACTCCATTACTGAGATATTATTCTAATCTTTACAATTTGTGAGCACAAACATAACGTTGAGAAACATGTCTGCGGCTGGCGACTGGCCTCGGATCACTAGCGCCAGTAGGCAGCTGTGGTAGGCAATGAGGGATACAAGGTCAGTAATATGTGCTCTAAAGACTGTGAGACGTTAATATGTATATCTATCTACGCACCGCCGCCGCCGCCCGCCGCACCCTTCCGACCCGTCGCGCAGCTCAAGTAAACACGATTGTCGCCGCTTGAAAGTGAAAACAACGTAGCATACCGAACTCAGATTCTAGAAACGTCTAGATA
Organism: Thaumetopoea pityocampa; assembly: GCA_017165845.1. Lineage (NCBI taxonomy): Eukaryota > Metazoa > Arthropoda > Insecta > Lepidoptera > Notodontidae > Thaumetopoea > Thaumetopoea pityocampa. The sequence continues at coordinate 27,698 of WUAW01016993.1, read as the reverse complement.
CTAAAAATTTCGTAGAGAAAAAAATTATAATTTATTTTAGATTTTTATAGATTATGCAGCTCTTAACATCGTGTAACAAAAACCCGAATGAAACGTGCTTATGGGGGAGATACATATGGACGCGTGGATTTTACTTGATTTTGATAATATTTTTTCTAATTAATCGTTTAATATTTTTGAAATTTGGCATATGGTTTATTTGTATTTTTTAACTTTTACATTTTTTCTTTTTAATCTCAAAGTGACCGATTTATAGTCCAATCTTCCGGGAAAGTCTTAGCGAAAGATGTTGATTGGTGTGAATTATATTGGTGGAATGGTGTTATAGTTGTAATATTGGAAATGAAAAAATAAAAGTTCTGAGTGTTTAATAATGTTATATTTAGTAGATGAACCCAAAATAAATGAAAAGGAAAAAATTCACGGCTTAAAATATTTTATAATAAAAACTTGAATTTTTAAGTTACCAATTTTGTTTACTTTGAAAAAAAAATTTTTTTCATTAAATTTTGCAAAATAAATATTTGCACATAGAAAGTAATATAACTGAATTTGATGTGTAAATGTGTACAAAATTTCAGCACGATTGATAAAATACTTTTTGAGTAGGCAAGGCACATAAAAAATCAATAATTACCCTAACTTACCGATTAGTCAGCAATTCCAGCTCCGTATCCCGGTAGAACTCATTTCTCTTCAGAAGTTCCTCTTGACGTGCTTGAATTTTTTGAAAATTTTATGTCCCCCCCCCCCCCCTTAAATAGGTAAAATAAGACTTACAAGGTTTTCTTTATTATTTCGAGGTTCAAATATACTAACTACGAGACGAGGTTCTCATCAGGCGTAATAGACAATGCTAGAAGAGTTCGATTTGATTCCTAATTACGACAGAATATGTCTTACGGGTTATTCTTTCCAATTATAAGAAAACATTTTTCATTAAAATTACATTTACGAGGTTTTCATTCTCAAGTGAAGTTGTTTACAAATAGTCTGGGGCACACTGAGCCGAAAGCGATACGGCAAACGGTTCGTCCGATATAACAATAGTACTTATTTTTATTATTTGAATGATAAGTGCGCAAATTTATCATAAGTCACAGGGTTTATTTTTATTGGAAGCAAGATTTAATAATTCTCTTACGGTGTTATCAAGTACACTTTTTCATACTGTTGTGAACTAGGTGACAGAACATCTTCACAACATTAACTTCACAGATATCAAAACGCGCATTTGCGAATGTAAATGACAAATAATTTGGATGAAGTAAAATGAGATTATAGTTATAAATTGAATAAATCATACTTAGAAATCGGCATCATAAAAGTATTTTTTTGATATTATTTAGGCGAAAACTAACTATTCGATTTCCGATTCCGCCTTCCCAATTTATATGAACAGCAGTGCTGGAGGGCAATAATTTGACGGAGGTCCCGTCCTCCATGACGTGCGTTATCACGAATCGCACCGCACCCTCATCACGGGGAGCGGGTCTTACAAAATTGTCAAGTAAACGAAACAAAACTAAAGCCGATCGATATTATTTTACAATTTTCTTATTTAGTTGATCGCCCTTTTTAAGGCACAGAAAATGGCTGACCCATACCGCCGCACCGAGGGCACAGCACGACGGTTATGTGCGGTTGCACCCAATAAACACTGTGCGGCGTCCGCGTTGGCGCTTGCGCCCGAGCGCGGGAGCGCGCGAGCAGTCATCCGCGGTTTTAGTTGATCGCCCTACCATTGTCTCAACCGCTGACTAAGATTTGCTTCTACGGTAATCCTGACTTTGGTTAGTCTCAACCAAAGTCAAGTTTACATGTTATCCCTGGAGTTGCCCACAGTCGTATTCATACAATGAAAATAGATCCTGACTACTTAGCGATAACCCAAATAAAACCTTAATGAAACGACAAACATTCACGATCGTTGCACAACATGACGAAGGGGCAGTTGTAACAAACGCCAGTGAGGTACCTTCATTCCCTCCACTTCCCATAAACAAAAGCCGATATATTTGTATGTCAGCGTTATTACAGTCAACAATAGCTTCGCTTTCAGTGTCTTGCAGAAGTAATTGATATGTTATTGCCACAGAACGTTCTGTGACAACACAGAATGAAATACAATATGGAAAATTAGCGTGGAAATAAACACATGAAACGGTTTATTTACACATCTATAGTACTGTGTACCTACTTAGCCTATATCGCACAAAATAAAGATGATTTTTTACTTTAATTAGTGGTTATGACTGAACTACTTAACTAATTATATTAAGATTTATTTTAACAGCATTATTAGTCTTTCGTGAGATTCGAGGCACAGCATCCAATAACCGCTGTTCTTTTTTTTCCTGTTTCTATCAATACAGTATATTTCTATTGCTATATTATATGACGCAATATATTAATGCATTATTAAATTTAAAACAATGGTAGGTTATAATAATGGTAGGTTGGATATATATCCAAAGTGTTAACTTATTCTAAACTCTCCCACCGTTACGTCTGTTTATCTAAAGCGTAACCTAGGAAGAATGGCCTGCGTGATCATGCTCAAGTATTCCAGACGGCGTACCCAGCTCCAAGCCTGATCTATTTCACATTCAGCCTCCCTACGGGCCACAGCGAAATTAGGGCATAGAGGGATATGCTCGATATATTCCACTATATTGTCATCGCGACTACACTATGGGTCATTTATCAATTTAAATCTGTGCAAGTTTGCTTTAAATCCGCCATGACCCATAAGGAGCTGAAATTTAATATTTTCCATAGTTACGATTTTCTTTATAATATATTAATAATAATAAATGGGGAAAAGGTATTAATAATAAAATAAAAGATAGGATGGAAAATATAAAAAAATATTGCATAACGCAATAAGAAAAGAAATCAAGGTTGCTGAAAAAAACATTATATTTAGCAGTTATTTTTATAAATATATAAAAAAAATAGCCGTTGTTCAGACAAACCCGGGATTATAACTTAGACTGACGATTTAAACATACTGATGAAGAGCAAACGCCACAAACGCTTGACTACACCCGAAGTCGCAGCAGATTACAATGTAATGCAGTAAACGTCATACAAACTATCACGCCTTTTTCCTTGGCTCTCCGGCTGGAAATCGAACCCCGGTCTCCCGCGTGTAAGTCGATTATACTGACCACTATACTACCGAAGAATTAGGGTAGGCGGAGACCACTTCTTTCCACTCGCTATAAACAAAGTGGCTATCCGTAGCCCAGTTTTCACCCCCACTGGAAACGAGACATGTCGGGTAGCGAACCACGACGCCGCCATTTTTATAAGGTTCAAAAGTGTTAAAGTTTCTCTTTACGTTCCCACCAAAAACAAGGGTAAAACAGGTCCACCTAAACAGAGCCCCACATGCTTGGGTAAGGCTAGCCATCATCTTGGGTCTAGCATGCAGCTACCTGCGCGGCAGTCAGTGGAGAGGAGAGAGGGTGAGGTAGGAAAGGTGTATTGAGCAACTAATATGGAATTTGGGCAAAGGACTTGTAAATATGACTACAGTTAAAATAAAATTACTTGATGCCGGTCTGAACAGTTGCATTGCTATATCAAAACTGCTGTATCAAAACTACTCCATAAGTCGATAAGAATAAAAACATTATTGAAAAAAAAACCGGTTGCGAGAAACATTTATTTTTTTATAATTTTAATATACCCAGTGTCACTCTCGCAGTTAAGACGAATCTAACGACACCTCTCAAGCTAAAATCCATCAAGCCCTTTAAAGCTGCAGAGCGTGCCAAGGAAATATACATACATACATACACTCGAAAAGAATAACCCTCCTTCTGGCACAGTCGGGTATAGAGAGGCTGAATTGGGCGAGAGAACATCAAAATTGAACAAAAGCCCCAGAGGGCTCTAAAAGGCGTCGAATCATAATTTGAAACACAACTGCAACACGTCTAATTGGTCAAGGGTTTGGCTTTCAACAAGATAACGACCCTATCACACATCCAAGCTATACAAGCAGTTCTTGGAAGAAAAAGAACAAGAAGTGTTTAAATCATGAAATGGCCCCTACAATCCCTAGACTTGATAGAGCCAATAGAGTTGCTACGGGCTGAACAGCACTAGCGGTGGAATTAAATGTTATTTTTTTCTAATGAGTAAAATGCTAATACTCAGAAAATTATCATGTTATATAAATTGCTAACTATTATAACATGTTAATTAGTTGAAACGTAATAGTTAAACGCCTTGATATAAAAATTTAATTAAATTTCAACTATTTGTTGTGTAATGATAATTAACTTGCAACTTATATGAAGTTAAAATGAATATTATGTTAGAATTAACAATGTGATTGAATTGATCATTGAAATTTTCGTCATGCTTTTAGGACTACTTAAGGACTTTTTACTCGGGAATATCTGAATGTTTAATAGATGTAAATTATAATAATAATAATGTGGACACTCCTCTTCACACACATTGATCTAGCTTCTAATTAGAATTTAAAATTAAATTAAAACTATACTTATGGACATGAATAGGGATATACTTATATAGATAAATGCTAGTATTATACATGTAGATAAACATTCATGCACCAACCAACCCGCACTAGGCCAGCGCGGTAGATTATGGCCTAATCCCCCTTCTTATTAGGGGAGGTCTGTGCCCCTGTAGTGGGGACTAATATAAATTGGGATGATGATGATGATGATGAAACATCCATGACTTGGGAACAAACATTCGAGCTCATCACACGAAGTTTATCCCTACCGGAATTCGAACCCGGATTTAATTTTTCTATTAAACCAATCAGTGGTCAGTGGATAATAAACTTTAAAATGTTTTTTGCTCATTTAGGTTGTCATTCGAATCTCACTCATCGGGCAAATGTGAGTAGTGTAGGAAGAGAGCGCCCAGGAGAAACTACCTTGATAAAATTAACAAGTTATATCAAAAATAGTACTATAGTCATTAAACTGTGTCCAAAAAGGTCAAGTTTGTAACACCCTTAATCAACAAAAGTGTATCAAAAAATGTAATAATGTGAAAGATGCGAGAGAGGTGTGTCAGGATCATAGTATGTGGCGAACTGTGGTCTGTGTCTATCCTTATGGGATACCGGCGTCAGTGCATGTATGTTTTTTGTAAAAAATTCAGGCGCATTAACTTCATTGAATTTATAGTTCGATCAACTATTTACTTAGATGTGTTCAAGAGAAAGGTTAAAGAGCATTTCCTCTCCACATAAGACCCTATACGATTACTTTTAATTTTTGTTTTTGCAGAATAGGTATGTAATTTGTACGATATTTATTAAATTTCAGCGTGTAGGTACACATTTTAGATAATTATTTTATGTAGTACTAGCTGTTCCCTACTGCTTCACTCCCATATTTAATTTTTTAGTATTTATTTTTAATTACCCATAGTATCGCTTTGTAAACGACGCTTGCGGTGTTCCTTTTTGGGGCTAAAATTACTAAACTAATTCACCCCCTTAGGGGTGAAATTTCCAAAAATACTTTCTTAGTGGATACTTACAACATAGAAGGCATCAACTGCCAAAATTTCAAGTTTGTAGTCCCAGCAGTTTAGGCTCTGCGTTGATCCCGCCCGAACCGCGGATGACTGCTGACGTGATTCCCGCGCTCGGGCGCAAGGGCCAAGGCGGACGCCGCAGTTTTTAGTGGGTGCAATCCTCACATAACCGTCGTGCTGTGCCCTCAGCGCGACGGTATGGGCCAGCCATTTTCTGTGCGTAAAAAAAAAAAAAAAAAAAAAGGCTCTGCGTTGATGACTCAGTCAGTCAGGACAAGCAATTATATATGTATAGATATGAACTGTGTGTTGTACTTTACTATACAAAATATGTACATCATACAGAAACACAACGGTGGCACAGCTAACTAATGTATAGGTAGGGCAGCGACACCAGCGACGTGTAATGGTGAATTAACTTTATGTTCACAAACTATAGTACTACGTATTTATATTAAATTACATATACCCATTCTAAAAAATCAACAAATTATAGTTAAAATGCTAATTTTTTGTTCATTAAAATGTACCGTATCACATAACACCTAGATCTCAAATATAATCAATTTTCCAATGGGTTCAATGTTAATTTTCGATTTAAATAAAAACGTACTTTAAAATACACTATTTAAATATGAAAATTAAAGTTTTCCTAACTTAACGCGAAGACAATATAATTTGTTATAAATGATACGTTATTCTGCCATTTTACATCAATTTAGTAAATTATCTACCTGCTTGGATTGAATGAATCCAATGATTTATCGACTTGGGTGTTAGTTTTATAGTTTTTTGCAATACACGGTAGTAATTTAATAAAAATTAATATGATGTTAAAAATATTATATTAGTCATTTATTTTAACTTTGCTAACTTTAATTAACAACTTAATTAAATTGTTATACTTATTACTTTTAATGTCCACCTCTAAACTGGACAGACAAATACATCTCAAGACCTATGGGGAACATTACAAGACCTTGATCTTGCGAAAAAGTATAAAATTAAAATTAGATAAATTAATTGCACTTTTACCCAAAATTGGCTTGACTCTAGTCTAAAAATTAAAGTCAAAATAAATTTAGATTGTAATTTCGGCCAGAACTGAGATAAAAGACAGAAAATTGTTTCGGTTGACAATTTAGTTTTGGTTGTTCATTACAAAAGAACATTTATAACGACATAACAAATAAAACAATCAGTAAAACATCAACAATTTACTATCTACAATATATATACACTTAATTATTACAATATACTTTTACACAAGTGTACCTATGTAAGTAGTACCTTTTACATAAGTTGTATTTTTTCTTAATAAAGGTCATACAAAGTTATAGTAGTTTTTAGTATAACTAGATCAATCCTATTGATTTATTAGGCTCATACTAATATTAATTTAGTAATGAAATATTAAATTGAATTCAAAACAGAAATAAATTATGACTTGAGCTTATCATTACCTAAATGAAATTTATTAAAATATTGAATATGAACTATCATGCCTAAAAAAAAATCTTTTCAAATTATGTAATTATAACAACTATAGTAGTTACACACTAAAAGCAGGCATTGACTTACATGTGCATAACCTTCTCTATTCAAGAAATGCATAAAACAAATATCAAAGCCTGCATTTCTAGCAACATAGCCAATTCTCAGTGACTCAATACTTGATTATTTTTAAATGTATGATTGTATATGACAAATTTAAAGGTATATGTAATTTTATGACACATGCCCCAAATACAAACATGTGCTGGACAGAATATACAGTGCAAGTAAGCATGTACATGATTTTTTATTAATATCAATTAAAAAAATTATAACAATTTCAAGTTTTATATGTATGTATAATATATACTAGTACAAACATGGGTTATACATCGCCACCCCAAAAAACAGGTTGAATGTTTAGAAATGTGTCATCATCAGTCCATTCACTCTCCCATGGCAGAGCACAGGTCTTTTCCCAGAATGAGAGAGATTAGGCTAAAGTCCACCATGCTAGCATAATGCAGGTAAGCAATTAAAGGAAGTAAATAGATGAAACCCTAAAGGCTTTTAAGATTGGGAAACAGTGGAAAATGGGATCTAGAGAGAGGTTATTAATAACTGGATTAAGAACATCGGTTGATTGAATACAAACATATCATGTCATAAAAACACATCCTTCATCCCAACTGAAACATCATCAACTTATTACACCGTCTTTAAGACACCCTTCTGTTCTAATTCTCTCTCAACTGCTGTCCCTTCGTGTAGAATTTTCTCTTTCAATGCATCTTGTAAAAGTTGAGCATCAAACCTTTGCTTGGACCACTGGTATCTACAGTAAGACCAATATAATAGTGTGCTAATGGAGAACGTGCCAACACCGACATGTTGGGACAGCATCGGGCGAGACGTTTTAATAAATGTTACTAAAGCACAACCAATTCCTGTTGCAATCCCATTAAGAAAACTCTCTCTAAAGCAAGGAATTTTCGATACATCCCTGCCGAATATAAATAAACCCTGAAACAGAAAATTGTATAATTATTATCTAAAAGGTTTTTTATGAAAAATTAATCGATTGTTTTATTTCATTGGATTTATAAATATAGTTTTAACTAAGTATAATATTATAATTTTTTGCTCTTTAAGTAGCCTATTAACCTTTTTTTCTTCGGGATCTTCATCTAACATACTTTTTACAACTGTATCCATTGCGTTCAAATGTTTAAACTCTACTTTTTATAAGCTGAAAGTACTCAACAAAATAAATAGGAAGAATTAAGTATAACTTTAACTTTTTAGGTATCTCCGCAAAACTAAATTTGTTCCTTGCTAAATTTAGTAATCACAGATGCCGGTTATAATTTTTATAAGGTACTCTGTGGTATTTTTTGCTATAACCAATAGGAAGTCAAAGCTCCTGTCGCTTTACATATTCGTCTGATATGATACGTAATTAAAGGCTTCGGAAACCAAATCCGTCGATGTTTGTTTGTTTGTTCGGGCTTCACGCAAAATCCAGCTTGTAGATTGTGGTTAAACTATTACAGTTAAGACTGTAATAGTTACTACTACAGTCTACTATTCCGACTTAAATAATGCGGCATGTTTCCTGATCGATTGAGGAATAGCGTGATAGGGGATAGGTGTAAGTTGAAGTATGATGTGGTGACAAGGATCTAGAAAGGAATGCTCCAATGGTTTGGTAATTTAGAAGGAATGAGACTCGATTGACGAAACGAATATATTGGACAAACGTGAGTGGAAGTCTCGGAAGAGGGCGCCCGGGAAAAATTTACCTTGACCATATCAACAACTTATTTCAAAAAGGCCAAGTTCGTAGCACCTTTAATCGACGAAAGTGTATGAAAAGATGTATGGATGTGGATTAGGCGAGAGAGGGGTCAGGATCGTAGTATGTGGCAAACTGTGGTTTCTGCCTACCGTTATATGATACCGGCAAGGCCGTAGTCGGGGGAGGGGGGACAAGGGGGATTGATCCCCCCTAAAATGTAAAAAAAGATATTTCTTTTAATAAGTATTAATGAGACTGCAGTTATATACAGCGCGCCCGTCTCACTCTGCCCCCCCCCCCCCCCCCACCGGCGTGAGTGTATTATAATATTTATTTATTTAAAAGTACACATGTGTAAAGGTGGATCTAAAAGACCTAAGGCCTAAGGCGTCTCTGCTAGTCAACCTTTGGTCGATAATATTATAAGCCTTTTTAATTTGGTATCTTAAGCGACGGAAATCAACTACCGGTTCTTGGCTTTTATTATTCGCTGTAGGTCTTTTCCAACATTTTTAGCAACCTAGTATACAAAATCGCGTTTAAAACTGTTATTAATATTTATTTCAGTTCAAAAATTACAGATAATACAAAAGTATAATTATCAATATGTAAGTAAATTGACAAATCCTGCTCTTTGGTGTTATTTTGTGAACCAATCTTCAGTAATCGTGAACAGCATTAAAATAAAACTGTAACTTCTTTTCTTCTTTTTTTTCTTGTGGTATTCGACTATAATAACTTTGAACCATTTCTAAAACTGTAACTAGCATTGAAAGTGTCCGTATTTTTTAAGGTAAGTTTGTAGCACCCTTAATTGATGTTTTATTAATTTAATCCTGCGGGAGTTCTGCCTTTTCTTCGTGGTTTATTGAATTGATGTTAAAACACCCAAGAAGCAATAAAATAAGATGCATTCACATTTTATTCATGGTCATCATCAGCAGCCCGTGAAAGTACATTGCTGGACATGGACCTCCTTCTTAAATGGGAAGGATTTGCAATAACTCCACGCTTAGCAGGCGTCTCGGAGATCTCAGTAGATTTAAATTGAAAAACAGCATAACGCTCCTGCCCATTATCCTGGTATATCCCTTAGTATACCCCTTAGCTGGTTCTCACAGTGTCCACTGAAAGAAATGGAGTAACACTATTATTTTTGCCGGCGTCTCACACCGCAATATTTTATTAACTTGTGAAAATTATATAACAAACAAGACTATATGGGCCCTGGATCCCTTTGCATGCCATTTAAAACGGGGAAAACTTAAAAAAAATCTCTCTGTCTCTCTTTCTCTCCGTTTCAAATCTCATGAAGTCCATGTGTAAAGCATTTTTTATTTCACTTTTCAGTCAGTTTTCCCGGATACCAAAAATTCTGAAATTCATAAATCCCAGTATAATTGCCCAGTTAAAACATGTTTTATATTCATTAATGTAAGTGTAAAAGGTGCTAAGATTAGAAAGCACTCTTGAGTAGTGATTGTGAGTGATAAGTTGTAGAAAGCTTATCTCTAGATTTGTTATTGCATCAAATGGACATAAAAAATATTCTTGAGTGAAGACGTCTTGGACTGTAAATGCATTTAATATTTCCTAAAATAGTACCAATAAGGATTTAAACTGGCCAATATTTTCTGATAGGTAAGTACATTTTATATTTATGGGTTTATCATATGAAGGGAGATATTACTTTCTCTCGATTTATTAATGCAATAAATATAATGTGTGACTTGTAGTCACACACAATATTGCAAGACCTAAATAAAGTTCATTAATTTTTATAGTAATTTCGCTTAACAATTTTTCATTATTAGAAAAACATTTATTTGAAAAAAAAATTAAATAAAACAGATTAAATAATGAAATCAATAATAATTATTGAACAAAAAAGAATGTTTAGTTTTTTGTATTTATAATGCTTAAATTTATTTTTATCGACTTAGATTGATGTAAAATGTAGAGTGAATAAAGTCATGATAATAGGCACCAGATGTAGCACCTCTAAAGTGGGGATGAATATGGTCTGAAGATGATTCTTCAGTCTTCAGTCCATATTCATCCCCACGTCAGGGGTGCAGATCTTCTTTAATCAGAAAGAAGATTAGGTAATAGTCTACTGTGCTGGCCTGATGCGGGTTGGCAGACTTCAAACACCCATGCGGGCTTGCAGGTTTCCTGACAAAGTTTTCCTTTGTTGAGTACATCAGTGGCTACAATGTAGACTATACATAAATTTGAAATAGCCTAGTGGTATGGGACTGGGATCGAACCTGTGACCCATTCAATCATGGACTTTCACACTCATGTGCTACATTTATGATATATATTTATATATACATACATACATACATACACACTCACAACCATATATCTTAAGCATAGGCAGATACCACAATTTGCCACATACTATGATCCTGACACAACTCTCTCGACTTATCCACATTCATACATTTTTCCACACACTTTCATCAATTAAGGGTGCTACAAACTTACCTTTTGGAAATGATAAAACTTAAACTGATTCCTTTTTAAAGTATTTGCTGATATAAAATATTTATTAATTGAATAAAATGAATAAATATCATTTTTAAAATAATAATAATAAAAAATCAATAAAAAATCAAACAATATAGTATTGTTGATTTTCAGTAATTATTATTTTTTATAATCTCATTTTAAGTATTAATTAACTAGTAGCTATATATTTCTATATCTGTTAGACCATAACACTGTCCACTCTAACCACACTTTAGGTTTTCCCAGTGTGAGGGATAATATTCCACATAAGTATAATTGTAGAAATCTAATATCTAACTTATAACTGTAAGTGTGACCTTTATTGTGAATTTTTACATTACTATAAGATTCTAAATATACAACAGATCTTAAATATGTTGTTCTGTGGCGCCAACATAACAATAGCACCTCTCCATCTCCCCCGCGGATGCTGTGAGAACCAGCTAAAGGATGTACCAATATAATGGGTGGCAGTATCGTCCTGTTATTCATTCAGTCTACTGCAATCTACTGCAAGATGCCTGCCAAGTGTGGAATTATGCCAAATCCCTCCTTGTTAACCCCTCCTTCAGCAGTGGACTTGCTCACACTGATGATGATATTTACGACAGAAACATTCTTCTTTTGGACAGTCTTCTAAAATAATAATATTTTTTGCCACTGTCCTATTTATTCTATTGACAATAACTTGATTTTCACCATTTTGTATTCTATTTGTAGATACAATTGACACCTAACAGGAAAACCAAATTGTTGAACTATATTCCCTAATACACACAAATATGGCAGTCTGTCCTGTTCGCTCTTGATTTACAGGGTGTCTATGTTATAGTCTAATTTTCAAACAAGCCCTTCCATAAAGTAATTGGACAGATGCCAATAATAAGTCTTATACACAATAAACTGGCATCAGTTCAAGTGTTCATAGCTATAATATGACTAGACTGACTAGACATAATGCACATTGAACAGATTTAAATACTATTAAAATACAAAATAATTTAAATACTTAAACTATTCTGTATGGTAATGTTATCCCTCTAAGATCAAAAATAACTAACTGAATGGAATATATAGCATTTGATTGGTAACTTCTGGTCAGTTCACCTAATAAACATGTCATACCTTGTTGCTACCTAAAATTATATATTAACACTTACATAAGTTTTTTTTAAAAGAAAAAATAAATAAGAGCCAGGCTATAAATATGTCTTTTGCAAAATATAGAGATATTGTCATATATTTATTATTCTCCTTATTATTCTTATTATTATGTTAGGTAATTATGAGTTATAAGGGCTATGTTGCTTTTAGAGCTGAAATCATTTTTAATCCATAGAGGACCCCTAGCTGTAGCATATTTTAAAAGTCACATTTGGGGCAATTCAACTGCTTTCGAGAAAAAAAAATATCAGAAATTCTCAATATTACACATCACATATCTGCCATTACAGGAAATGTCCGTTAACTTTAATAAATCGTAATTTGTTACAATTTATTTGGTGGCACTCGACGGCCGCTGCCTCGGCACGCTCGCTTCGCTCGCTCCACTCGCTCCACTCGCTCGGCTCGTGCATTTTCTACAGTAACCTAACGCTCCTCCTCGCTTAGCTCGTCGTCGCACCTATTGTTTATTTATATTATATATCCTATAATAGAAATACTTTTACGATTTTATTATAATGGTGAGTGTAAAAACCTTTGTTAAGTTTATTAACATAGTAAATA
>WUAW01016963.1:2218-19577 GCA_017165845.1 Thaumetopoea pityocampa | reverse complement strand
ATGATTCGATCTCTTGACAATATTTGTACAAAATTTCACGATGATCGGTTAAGTAGTTAAAACTTGAAAGCGTAACCAACAAACAAACTCATATAGCATTTATAATAATAAGTTTAGGATCTTTTGAACCAATAAAAAGTGCCAGGTGTCGTTTCTATCGGTTAGAAATATGACGACCAATAATAGTATGCAATATGACGACCAATAATAGTATGCAATATGACGACCAATAATAGTATGCAATCTGCTGGGTGGATCGAAGTGAAATATATATTTCAAGGAATCCTATTAACATCATACTTTAAGTATGAGGAAAATTTCCGTATAAAAATAATACACAAGTATTTCATTCTGAGTATGACACATATGGAGCAGTTGCGGTCACTTTATATGACTGAATCATTTTGAAGTCATCCGGCCGAGTTTTTTCAAAAACGCAAACCTTTTGACATATTTGATCATATTTCTACTAATCTATATTAATATAATAAAGATGTAAAATTTGTTTGTTTGTAAATTTCTATGTAGGGAATAATCTCCGGAAGTTATGATCCAATTCTAAAAATGTTTTCACTGGTAACTACATTACTCCTGAGTTCTATAGGCTATAAATTATATGTTTATCATGTACATTAGCCGAGCTATCACAATGTTTGTCTAGCAAGTCGGAAAGTTTTAGTCACTGTCTGTACAAACACTGCTAAAAAACAAAAACTATGTGTCTAATTGTAAATTTTAATGTGAAGAAAATATTGCAGTATGGGTCCAACTCATATAATATAATCAATAATCGATATATATGAAAAATAATTAGGCCTTCCCTCTAGATCAAAGGTTCACAAACTTTTTTACCTCTTAGATTAATTGGCCATATTTTTAAGTTTCGGTTAGACCTCCTACTTAGCTAATATTGAATTAACGCAAATTCATCGACTTCTAATGTGTTTCTGTGAGCGGGTAGCGCTGCTCGCTTCGAAAAATTTAAATTTCTTATTGTAATGTGTATTGGACCCTGGGAGTCGGGGTACAGACCATCAATGGTCTAAACTGAGCGGACTTCGTTAACTGATTGAACTTTAAAATTCTTAACAAGCAAAAAAATTGAGGAAATATTTTAAAATTTACGCGAACTTGACAAATTATAGACCCGACACTAGCAAAAATGGCGTATTTGCAATCGATTGCCATTATGAAAAATAATAGATCATTGTACTTCCACTTTTTTTTTTATTTATACGTGCACTATTTTTTTATTTTTATGTAAAAAATTGTTTTTTGCCCTCAATAAAATTAAATAAAATTAATTATCAACCGTCGCATAACATGAGATTTATTGTTTTATATTGGTTTATTACATATAATGTTTTATATGTTATATTAATTTGGTATTGTCGTGTTTGTTAATATTACTTATAATATTATATATGTGAAAGTTTGTATGGATGTTTGTTATTTAATCACATGTAAGCTTTAACACACAGAACAGATTTAAATGTAACTTTACAAACTGATAGAGCAATTCTTGGATTAAAACATTTTCATCTCTGAAATGTGTTATCATCGGATAATATTATAATAATAATATTCTGTACACTTTCACACATATTGATCTAGTCCCAAACTATAATTATTTGCATCTTGGGTACTAGACAACGATATACATACTTATATAGATAAAAACAGTACATAAACAGACAAATACGTCCATGACTATGATAATAAACATTTGAGCTTATTACACAAACTTTTTCCCTACCAGGATTCAAACCCGGGACACATTGGTATAGTAAACAGGGTTCTCTACCACTGTACCAATAAGTCGTCATTACGATTTTCGTCTTTAATTTTATTTAAACTCTTCACTCAGGCGAAGCCGCGAGTAGAAGCTAGCTGGCACTAAAATCGTAAAAGCATTGGAATTGGAACATAACTGTGAGTAATAATGAGAACTGTTCGTGTCTTTTCAAGGTTACAGGTCCATATAATCTACCACCTAGTCCTACCTTTATTATATTCGTCGGAATTCGAATGATGTCAAAATTCTCAAGAAACACTAAAATGATTCACCGGCACTTTATTGTTGACTCAAAGAAATATTTTATAAAAAAAAATATACCAGTACATACTCTTGATACTCGCAAAAATAACGCGAATTTCCAACCGATTGTCATTTTGAAATATAGAAGTGCATTTATGCAATTATAGTATAAAAGTGATTATGAATATTTATGTTGAAAAATATGATTTTCATAACAATTTCTGTGCGTTCTTCCATGGAAGTTATTATTTTATAATGTAATAAAAAATTGTTAAAAAACAAATTTTCAAAAATCAAAGATATTTAAAAACAAACTACTCAGATCCACTAATTAAGGGCTTCTGAAACCGGATCCGTCGATGTTTGTTTGATCGGGCCTCACGCAAAAACCAGCAGGTAGATTTTGATTAAACTGTTACAGTCTTAAAGGTACTGTTTCGACTTAATTCGTGCGACATGTTTCATCACAATCGGTCCAGTAGAATTGAAGATACAGCTTGATCCCGGTTTTAGTAGCCACCGCTTAGGTACGAGAGTTCAAGTAAAAGTGGTTATCGTTTTTTATATAAATCTATGATTGTGTCGGGATTTCTCATGTTGCGGAAAAACCGATATTAACGCGGGCGGTGCCGCGGGCAAAAGCTAGTAAGTTTATAATACAAACATTACACCAGTATATTTAAAATTAATTATTTATCAATCCCGTTATTGATGCCTCTATAAGATGTAACTTGATATTTATACCATTTTAGTTAATTTATGAACGAATTCATAGATAAAAAGCTAATCCAAATAGATAAGACGCATACGTAATTATACAGTGTTAATTTATAAACCACTTAACTAAAGGTTAGAGAGGTTTCGACAACTTTTAACTATTGCTATTTGTTTATATTTATCTAATTAGTTATCTATGCTAGTTACATGTCTCTTGACTTTTAAACACACTTGATTAAATGCCGATAGCCACGTGTCGATAGGGCCCATCAATTCGAAACAAATACGTGAATAAATTGAAATAGTAACGACATAAAACCGATATTTAACGACACTCCGGCGAGAAATAGTTTTGTTGTACAAATATGTTAGAACCGTTAACAGTTTGTTTACCTTGCTCTGAAGAATAAATTTATAGTTTAAAAAAAAGAAACACGCTTTTATAGTTAATCGAACTAAAAAGTAAAAAAATTATTCTTAATATAAGAATAAAATCATTAACGAGAAAATTAATGTCATCGTGGTAAAAGCGTGGGGTGCGCAATATTGTTATAACTTCTTACTAGTTCTATTCCGAAATGCAGAGTTAGTGTAAATATGTAAAGAACAAAGAACCCCGCAGAAGAACTTTCAACACAATGTTATTAATTTTCTCGTTAATAATTTTATTCTTTTATTAAGAATTATTATTGAGTTAAGTTCGCCTTTGTACATCTTTTTTCTCTATATACACCTGTTTGTGTAAAATAAGAATAAATAAATAAGAATGATTTTTTTTACTTTTTATTTCTATTAACTATAAAAGCGTAATTTTTAATTCTTTTAAACTATAATTTACTTTTAATTTTTAGTTCGATCTATAAAAAAAACAAAATTATTAAATTATTTATTATAAAACATTTTTTTTATTTATTATTAAACAAAATTATTAAATTACTGTATGGTCATCGGTTCTCGACAAGTGTGCAAAATTTTGAATTAATCTGACCTTTTAAAGTGGGTAAAAATCGAGTTCAAAGATTCCGTTACATACATACAGGTGAAGCTAATAAAAACGTGTTAAAAACATGTTGTTTGATAATATTGACGAACTAAGAAGATTAACGGTTTCGTTATGGTTAAAATGGGAAGAACTATATAGGTATTATACATAAGTGGCCAAGTGTTATTAAGCACGACCCGCGATCGAAAAAGTCGCGGGTTCGATCTTGGTCCCGTACCACTGGGTTATTTCAAATTTATATACGGTCTATATTGTAGACACCAATGTACTCAACGGAGAAGGAAAACTTCGTAAAGAACCTGCATACCCGCATGGGTGTCTGAAGTTTACCAAGTCGCAACAGGCCAGGGTAGTAGACTACAGCCTAATGGCGACGAATATGAATTGGTGTTGATGATGATCATGAAAATGGGAAAATTATAACGAGATAAGTGTTTGACCATGTTGTTGTCATAAGATTGAGTGTTCATACTCGTATAACGACAGGGTCACCAGTTATCATCATCATCATCCCCAATCCATATCGTCCCCACTACAGGGGCACGGACCTCCCCTGATCAGGAGGGGGATTAGGCCGTAGTCTACCACGCTGGCCTGGAGCGGGTTGGTAGACTTCACACATCCATGCGGACATGCAGGTTTACTCACGAAGTTTTCCTTCTCCGTTAAGTACATTGGTGTCTACAATGTAGACCGTACATGAATTACAAATAATAACTCAGTGGTACGGGACCGGTATTCGAACCCCCGAACCTTTCGATCGTAAGCCGTGTTTAAAACCACTACACAACCAATGCACCAGTTATGTCTATAATAGGATGAATGATCAACTATGATACTGATTGATGATCATATCAAAAAGTCACCACGTCAAAGTGTGATAAGAGTCACACTTTAAAAGGGAAGATCTTCCGACCATACCATTGTTGTATCTGGCGGAGCCTGCCACCGCCCCGACGATCGATGTCAGGACGTTCTATGTAAATAAATCGCTATCGAACTTCGTCAACGTGATTCAGAATTCTATGTTATTAATATCGGCACTCAGGAGCTCAAGAGTCCCCAACACTTGATACTATATAGTGAAGTAGGTCGTATTAGGTACACTTAGATGGCTCAGCGGTAGTGACCCTGCTTTCTTTGGGTCTTCTTACTGTTCTCAATTAAATTTTACCTTTAATAATAGGTCAGGGAGTACCTAGTCTTTTAGCTTGTCCGGCGAATAAACTTAAGTATACGCGTAAGCGACCCCGGCCCCCCGACCTATTACTGTCTTTTCTTATTACTTCCGAGATAGTGGTATCATATAGCCTCTAATCCTTTTCCCAAATTCATTATTCCTTGCTCAATACACTTTTTCTTGTTTTTAATAGGGAACTTTATGGCTTTTGAACCTTATAAAATTCCGGCGTCGTTGTTCGTCACCCAACATGTCTTGCTTCTTACGGGGGCGAAAAGTGGGCTATGGATAGCCACTTTGCTACATCAAACGATCGTAGCAATATAAAAGAAGTGGTTTTTGCCTATCCCAACTCTTCAGTATCCCCGACTGTCACGAAGGAAACCGGGTTTCGATTCCCCGTCAGAGCCAGAAAAAAGCTGTGATTGTATGTATGTAATAATTCCCAAAACAAGTTTCTTATCAATAATGTAATTATTTCACACTTCTGATGATCTCATCATATACATACCAACGAAATAAACTACAAATCTAGACTAACCCGACAGTTAAATTCAAGAGAAATCCGACACGTGAAATGGTAAATATTTAGATAAACAACAATAAAACTACAGTCAAAATGAAACGCTTAAAAACTGACCTACATCGTGGAGATGAATCATATTATAGTGGCAACCACAGCGTCTACGTACATAAGAATGTAATTTGCATATACTATATATCTGATATGCGTAGGCGCGGTTCACACCGAAGTATCTCTTTTCGATACAGATTTGGTCTTTCGGCTTCGCGTGGGCAACTGATTGTTTATGGACAATATATTACGGAATATGTGTGAATAAGCCTATTTGATGACGATTTTATGTGATTGAATGTGTTGACCAAATGGCTTACTCAATGAGTAGATCAATTTAGTTTGTGGGAAAGCTATTTTGTAAGAGTGTCGCAATCATCTTTCGTATCACACTAATTCGCAAACACACCAATATAATAATTGCGAACGTTTATAATACCAGTCTGTCTGTCTTTTTGTCAGTTTTTAACGATTCATTCGCTTAGCCAAATATTTTTTTGATAACAGATAAGTATTATCATCGTCACAAAGCCACGAATTCTATTTTTTTTATATTTGTTTGTTTATTTGTCCTTCATTTATATGTAAATTTCCACGAACTGATCACGATGTTTAATTAACAGTGCATTGATTCTGTGTTAGGATAACAGACTAGCGGATCTTCATTCCAAAGGTTAAAACTCTATAATTATTTATTTTATAATATTTAGCTTTTACAACTATTGTACGCAAATATATCTCCAATAATAGATTTCCACAGGCTAACCATGTTGTTTAATTAATAATGCATTGATTCTATGTTAGTGTAATAAGCCAATGGATCTCCTTTCCAAAGGTCATTATAAAACTGTATAATTATTAATTATATAATGTTCAGCTTGTATAATTATAGTATGCGAACATATGTACAACAGTAGATTAATATTTAATTAGTAGTGCATCGATTCTGTGTTAGTGTAACAGGCCAGCGAATCTTCTTTCCAGAGGTCATTACAAAACTGTATAATTATTAATTACTAGCTTTTGCTCGCGGCTCCACCCGCGTGATTATAGGTTTTCCGCTACATATGAAATCCCAGAACAATCATAGATTTATATAAAAAGCCTTAGAACGACTTTTACTTGAGCTCTCGTACACTAACGGCGGCTACTAAAAATAATGATCAAGCTGTGTCTTCAATTTTACTAGACCGATTTTGATGAAACATGCCGCAGTATTTAAGACGGAATAGTACCTTTAAGACTGTAATAGTGTGATCATAATCTACGCGCTTGTTTCTGCGTGAAGTTCGAACAAACAAACAAACAAACATCGGCGGATTAAATAGTCGAACTGAGTAGTTTTTTTAAAATATTTTTGGTTTATAAAATTTGACATTTAACAATTTAATAATTAATTATTATAATATTTAGCTTGTATAATTATAGTACGTGAATAAATAAGTATACATGGGTTACAGTGATCAGACGAGTGATGTACTGATCGCTACCTGCACGCATTGCCTGCAGGCTTTAGTGGAATGGCAAGACACACGGTAATGGATATAGCGGAGAGCGAGTTTGAGAGATTTAGCGACATCATCATCATCCCCAGTATATTCAGTATTTCAACATGGACCTCCCCTAATCAGGAGGGTGATTAGACTGTAGTCTACCACGCTGGTCTAGTGTGAGTTGGTAGACTTCAAACACCCATATGGGTCTGCAGGTTTTTAATGTCAAACGTCAAAACGAAATCGCTACAATTTCTGTCAGTTTTGTTCAGACACGTCAAAATTAAGAAATATAGACGCGACCTTAACATGCCGACTAATGATACGCAAAACGCAACATTTTTTTTACCTTTTGACAGAAATGGTGCTCGCTAAAAAAATGTTTGCTATCTCGTTTTGGCGTTTGCCATTAGAAAAAGATAGGAGAGCCTAAATTTGTATAGCAGAATTACTACCAACATCGCTATTCGCTCAACCCGTCACCGCGACCACCGGCCACGGAGACCGGGAGGCGTGTTACCGCCGTATTATGGCGTGAGAACACAAAGTGACCGTGGCACTTGCCACCGCCCGGTCATTATCGATCGTGGACTGTTATTGTTCGTCCGTCTAATGCACCGAAGATAACAGTAAATACACGAAAGGTCGCGAATTGTGATGCAAATAACGCGATGTGAAAATTAAGACTTGTCTTATATTGTTTATAAGTTTGAATGAGGTTATCTATTTATTTATTTACACTTATAATACTAATGGTATATGGGCGGACTTTATTTCTGGGGCATTTTCTACCAGTCTACCTTTAGATGGTGCTTACATTAAATAAGGTAGGTCTTCATCTCTTTTTTTTTGCGTGTGTAAAATGCCTGAACGCATACCGCTGTGCTGAGGGTATGACAGCGGTTATGTGAGGCTTGCTCCCACTAAAAACCACACGTCCCTCTCTGGCCCTTGTGCCCGGCTGCAGGGGTTACGCGAGCATACGTCTACAGCGCGGGCGAGTCTGGTCCCTTCACTACCTCAATTTTAGGAAGCCTTATTTCCCAGCTCGTAGGGCTGCACAGGTAATTAGTGCGCCACCTCCATGGGCCTGCTACTGATCGAGCGAGCGGGTGCCTCCCCCGTCGCTCGCAAG
The DNA here is from genome assembly GCA_017165845.1 of Thaumetopoea pityocampa. NCBI lineage: Eukaryota > Metazoa > Arthropoda > Insecta > Lepidoptera > Notodontidae > Thaumetopoea > Thaumetopoea pityocampa. The sequence goes on along the minus strand of WUAW01016963.1, from coordinate 11,437 downwards.
CCAACCTTTCAAGGTGGTCGAAGGTCGTTATTGGCGTGGGCTCTGCGCCTACGCCCGGGACGTCTTTGTCGGGTGGGGTTAAGGCTGGACGCCTCCCGTTCACGCTCTTCCGTCTCTTTAATGGTCATGACGGCAAGGTATTTCTTCACCTACCTACTTCTATCTGGTGTAAAATAAAGGGGTATGAATCTCAAGTTTATTTAAGGTTTATATAATACACTAATAGATATATGTTATATACAAATATATAAATATAGTATATAAAATATACTAATATGATAAAAATAAAATCTAATACTTGAATACTTAAATTTATAGCATTTATTTTTTCTTTGATGATGACATTAAGCAGTTGTTTAATATCGAGATCATTATATGAGAAACGATCTAAATGTCTTTATGAACGTCTTCGGCTATATATAAAATAATATTTATTTATTCTGTTACATGCAATTTTATATTTGACTTTATATGCACATAATTTGAATTTTAATAATTAATAATAAAAATATATTGATCATCTTTATCATCTATACTATTATAAAATTGTTAAATGTCAAATTTTCAAAAATGAAAGTTTCGTAACGAATTGAAAAGTGATTTCTGACGGGAAGTATTATTATTACAAGAAATCTTAGTCAGAACTAAAATTTGTCCGTTTAATATTTAGTCTGGAATCTATACTATTATAAAATTATAAAATTGTAAAATGTCAAATTATCAAAAATCAAAAATATTTAAAAACAAACTATGCAGATCGACTAATTTTAAGGGCTTCTGAAACCGAATCCGTCGATGTTTGTTTGTTTGTTTGTACAGGCTTCACGCAAAACCCAGCGGGTAGATTTTAGTTAATTTATTAAAGTCTTAAAGTTATTATTTCGATTTAAATACTGCAGTATATTTCATCAAAATCGGTCCATTAGAATCGAAGATACAGCTTGATCCCTGTTTTAGTAGCCGCCGTTAAGGTACGAGAGGTCAAGTAAAAGTGTTCCTAAGGTTTTATATAAATCTATGATTGTGTCGGGATTTCTTTCATATAGCGGAAAACCGACATTGACGCGGGCGGAGCCACGGGCAAAAGCTAGTTCTTGATAAGGAGGAATTTGTCATAATCGGCACACTTGTTGAGCATATTGGAGATCGCAGTAAGTTTCGATCGAATAACAATTCTGTTATTAATGTAGCTACCCGTTATCCTTGTAATGAAAAGAAAATATTGTTTAAAGTTTCGCTGTCGTGATTAATAAACCGCATTCCCTACTGAGAGGAGAAAAATATTTATTCGTACTTCATATAAAATTATTTATACGCTAACGCAGAAAGACTTAATGCTTAAGGTTATCTACCAGACAATCTTTAAATGATGCTGATAGAACATGAACTAGGAGTATCGGTTGAAATCGGAAAGAGTAGAAGAAAAACAAGATATTGGCATAAAAATTATTTAATCTATACTATTATAACATTGTTAAATGTCTAATGTTCAAAAATCAAGGATATTTAAGAACAAACTAATTAAGGGCTTCTGAAACCAAATCTGTCGATGTTTGTTTTTTTGTTTGTTTGTTCAGGCTTCAAGCAAAAACCAGCTGGTAGATTTTGGTTATACTATTCCGACTTAAATATTACGGCATGTTTCATCAAAATCGGTCGAGCAGAATTGACGATACTGCTTGATCCCTGTTTTAGTAGCCGCCGTTAAGGTCGAGAGGTCAAGTGAAAGTAGTTCTTAGGCTTTTTATGCAAATCTATGATTGATTCGGGATTTCTCATGTAGCGAAAAACCGACCTTCACGCGGGTGTAGCCGCGGGCAGAAGCTAGTAATGTAATAAAAGTTAAAAGAAAGTTAAAACACAGTTATAACTGTGTTTTAACTTTCTTTTATTATAATAATAAATAAATATTTTGAATGCTTACAACAGATAATTTTAGACGAGTGATTGGTTCAGTGATAGTGGCTCTACTTCCTGTACTAACTGGTCCCGGGTTCGAATCCTGGTAGGGACAAACTTTAAGTGATGAGCACGTACGTTTATACCTGAGTCATGGATGTTTATCTGTATATACATACATACATATGTACACTCACGCCGATATCCCTCAAGGGTAGGCAGAGACCATAGTATATACTACATACACACATACATTCACGCCTCTTTCCTATTGGGGTAAGCAGAGACCACATCTTTCCACCTGCTACGATCGTTTAATGTAGCAAAGTAGCTATCTGTAGCCCACAATTCGACTCCGCGGGCAACGAGTCGTGTCGGGGGGCGAACCACGTCGCCGCCATTTCATAAGGTTCAAAAATGTTAAAGTTCCTTATTGCGTTTCCATGGCTTATTGGAGAGGAAAAGAAAGAGGATGAGGTAAGAAAGGTGTATTGAGCAAGGAATATGGAATTTGGGAAAAGGTCTAGGAAGAGACAGTAGTAGCTCGGTGTCCGGGGTCGCTTATCCATATACTTAAGTCTATTTACCGGGCAGGCTAAAAGACTAAGTACTCCCTGACCTTTATCTATATATGTATTAGCATATATGTATATAAGTAAGTATACTAGACCAATATTTTAATAATATTATTATTATAATATACCAAACGATTGCATCTAGGTTTCTTAAATTTAATTGCAAGAACATCTTATATATTAAATCAATTAAAATCTTTACATATATAGAGGCACACATAGTATTTAAAATTAATGTTAAACAAAATATTTTGTAATCACCGGTGTTGTGTTTATTTATAAGTAGCTTTCACCCGCCCGCGGCTACGCCCGCATAAATTTTGAGTTGCTGTTGCATGAGAAATCGCGAAATAACTATAGATTTATATAGAAAGCCTTAGATCCACTTTTACTTGAACTCGAGTACCATAACGGCGGCTACTAAAACAGGGATCAAGCTGTATTTTCAGTTCTAATAAACAGATTTTGATGAAACGTGCCGTAGTATTCAAGTCGGATTAGTACCTTTTAGACTGTAATGGTTTGATCAAATTCTACTTGCTGGTTTTCGCGTGAAGCTCGAACAAACAAACGAGCAAACAAACATCGACGAATTTGGTTTCAGAAGCCCTTAATTAGTCTGTTTAGTTTGTTTGTGCTATCTTTAATTTAGAAAATTTGACATATAACAATTTTATAATACTATAGATAGATTACTGCAAAGCAACTAGGCTCTAATCCTGACCTAACATTTGCGACCGCAGTTACTAAACTCTGGGGTCAAAACGAACCATTTCATAACATGTCAGTCACTCGCCCGTGAGCACGGTAACGCGCAGGGCACACACACAAACACAAGTGTACACACACACAAGTGTACGTCAAACACTCGAGTCGCGATTGTGTTTAAATTTTGTAATTCATATAAATCATTGTTACCCAAAGTGGTCTATATTGACCCCCAGGGGTCGACGATGACTTGCAAGGGGTCCAAGCCGACTGTCAAAAACACTTTTGAAGTTAAAAATTTACAAAAAAAATATATTAACTACGCTTTGGGGGTATACCGAAAAGTGAACAAGTGGTCTACAAGACAAAAAAGTTTGAGGACCTCTGGTATAAATTATTGGAGAGCGCTGATAGTTTTTGTCACTATTGACTAAAATATTGATACATACATACATACATACACTCACGCCGATATCCCATAAGGGTAGGCAGAGACCATAGTACATATATACATACAATCACGCCTGTTTCCCATTGGGATAGGCAGAGACCACTTCCTTCCACCCGCCACGATCGCTCGGTGTAGCAAAGCGGCTATCCGCAGCCCACACCTCGCCTCCGCGGGCCACGAGACGTGTCGGGCGGCGAACCACTACGCCGCCATCCTATAAGGCTCAAAAGTATCAAAGTTCCTCATTGCATACCCACGGCGTAATGGAGAGGAAAGGAAATAGGATGAGGTGGGAAAGGTGTATTGAGTAGGAATATGGAATTTAGGTGAAAGACCACAGGATATAGGATACTACTATCTCGGAAGGAGAAGGGAGAGACAGTAGTAGCTCGGGGGGCCGGGGTCGCTTATATTGATCTCTGCAATAATTGCTTTGTTAAGTATAATATATATACTGGATCTTGATATATATAGTACCTGTGTAGCGGACGAGCCCTCGTACAGTTACTGTGGTGAATTCGCACAAATTTATGTATATCTAGCTTTTGCCTGCGGCTCCACCCGCGTGAATGTCGATTTTCCGCTACCTGAGAAATCTCGAAAAAATCATAGATTTAAATTAAAAGCCTGAAAACTACTTTTACTTGAGCTCTCGTACCTTAACGGCGGCTACTAAAACAGGTATCAAGCTGTATCTTCAGTTCTATTGGACCGATTTTGATAAAAAATACCGCAATATTTAAGTTGCAATAGTACCTTTAAAATTGTAATATTTTAACCAAAATCTACGCGCTGGTTTTTGCATGAAACCCGAGTAAACATACAAACAAACATCGATGGATTTAGTTTCAAAAGCCCTTAATTAGTCGATCTGAGTAGTTTGTTTTTAAATGTCTTTGATTTTTGAAAATTTAATTTTTAACAATTTTATAATAGTAATAAATTTACTTTTATTATATACTTATTACTTCTGAGTCATTATTTATTTCTCACCACAAGCAAATACAATAAAAAGTAACTTAGGCTCGGTTAACAGAATTACTTGTTGAAAGATTTGTGGTGGCTGTTTGGGCTTAGTATAAGCCTGTAATAAACATCACCAGGTCAGATATAGTTTGATCCTAAATCTAGATTTATTAATTTATCATACAAAAAGCATATATGTATGTTAATTCCCAAATGAAGAAAAACGTATTTTGAATAATGGGCTCATAACATAAAATTTGTATGATTAACAGCCTTTCTTAGCCACGACGCAGCTATAAATAATATTTGAAAAAATTATAATTCTTGCATTATAAATCTTATCTAATCTCAATAAAGCATGCTACTACCTTGGTGATATATTTTTTAATATACCAGAAGTCAGCAAAGCCCGCTTACTCACGCTCGAACTAATAAAATTATAGGCTTATAATGTAAATTTGAGAAGCAATAAAAACCTACTTCATATACCACTAAATTGTAATATAATGTAATATCAGTCAAATATTCAAATACAACATTCCTCTTCATTTAAAGGTTGCCTGGGAGAAATCACATTCAGCAGTACAGTTATTCATTTTATCACTTGTGGTTTCTTCCATTTTTTAATATATATTTCTAATATATTTGAATATAATTTCTTTTATTTTATTAATATATTATAATTAAACGAGCACGATTTGCATATGGTATTATACGTACATTTTACTTTGATGATAAATCTAAAAATTAACTTCAGTTCGGAATAGAATCATCGTTATCATTATCGTCAACTCATCTACTCTTCCACTGTGAATCATGAGTCCCCTCTCAGAATAAAAGTAGTTAGGCACATTTATAGTTCATCACATTGGTCTAATTCTTGTTGGTAGATTTCACACGCCGTTGACAAAATTTCACAGGCATGTAGGTTTCCTCACGTTATTTTCCTATGCCGTTTGAAGCCAGTGGCCTTGCGGAAAAATGTAGCTTCTCTCTGAATTTTCTATCGCATATCATGAGAAGTGTACCGAGGAATTGTTTTGGCTAATTCCAGCCGCTGAAATCCATTACCGCACATCCCGCCAAAATTTAAAATTTTACTATCATCACTTGAATAGTTATTCTCGCTCAATTTCTTCCCACGTACCACGATCCTATGGAATGAGCTCGCAGCGAAAGTTTTTAAAACTGATACGTCTTGAAGATATTCATGAAACGAGCTTATACTTTGATTAAAGGACGGCAACGCACCTGTGATATATCTGGTAATGCAGGTGTCTATGAACAGCGGTGATCACTTACCATCAGGGATCACTTATCCGCTTACTCGTTTGTCCCCTCTTGTATATAAATAAAGTGATTATTAATTATTCATTTAATTATTTTAACGAATGTACATTAACAATGAAATCAATAAAACTGTAATCTTAAAGTATAAAATTAATATAACGGTAGGTAACGAATGGAGCGGCGACAAGTGATCTCGCTAGTCCCAATAATCTTTTGTTCATTCGGGAGTGAACTAGTGTTGAATAGGTCACAAGTGGTGTCCTCGCTGGCCGAACGACGTGTTATTTACGTTGCGATTGGTTCGATACGGGAGTCGCCAATGACGGAACTATTTAAATGAATATAACTAATTAGCACGTTACATTTTTTATTATTGAGAAATTTTGCTATTGTTCATACGTCAAGTTTGTTGATAGTACATTTATAAATAAAAACCCTTTCGCCGAGTTAAACTTAATTACTAACATCAAAAGACATCAAACCTGTCAGTTATGAATTAACCCCTGTCAACAAGTTACTAATAACTGTTATTACGTAATGATAAAATATAACATCTAAACACCGTTATATCAAATAACTAATTTGAGTTGTCGAATAAGTCACACAGCTAGTTAGAGAAAATGATCGGATAATGAATGCGAAGCTTTATTCGTAGGTCGTGGGAAAAAGCTACCCGCCCACACGGCAATGTTAAGAATCAAATTTTTCTTACATTTGTCATTTAGTGAGATTTGCGTTCAGATAGTGTATTCGTGCTTATTTTTCTCCCACTAGTGAGATTGAAACGTAAAAATAATTGAATTTTTAGAGTATATAGTAAAATAGACTGGATAATATCACTGTGTCAATATTCCACTTTGTACAACATTAGTTGTATTCCGCGGCACCACTCGTGTGCATTTCGAATCATACATTTATTCTATTCAAAATAAAATATAGTCTACATTATATAGGGATTCTGCAGCTTTCAAACAGTGAAAGAATTTTTGGAATCGCTTCAATATTTCCAGAGTACCCCTTACATATTACCAAAATTTTCCACTTTATAATTACATACATACATAGTCACGCCTTTTTCCCGCTGGGGTAGACAGAGACCACTTCTTTCCACTTGCTACGAACCTGACATACCTCTTTCGTTTCTTCTACTTTCATCAACGCTTCAATAAGCTCGTCGGTTGCGGGTACTCCTAACTTGGCCTTTCTTCAACGCGACTTCGATTTGGTCGAGATACGTTCGCCTGGGTCGACCCCTACCGATAATTAGTATAGATAAAATGCCGGCAATATTTTCGACCGCATAACTCCATCACATCTCTTTATCTGGAATTCATTGATCTTCAAAAATAGGCATGTCATTTAAACGAGTGTACACGAGCCCTGGAATGGAAGCCACGTTTTAGCAAACATAGCGTTAGATTCTACCATGTTGCTACACAGTACCACGCATCGTCAACAGATGGCGCAGTTCTTGAGTAACAATATTGACATTGAAATCTGAATCACGCTAACGAAGTTTGATAGCGATCTTGCGTATATACATCGTCCCAACGTCAACCGTCGGGGTAGTAGCAGGCCCCGTCAGACATAACACCTTTTTGGTCGGAAGATCTTCTTTTTCCGATACTGCCACTCCTACTACACTTCGACATATAAACTCGCGATATCCCGACGTGGTCATTAAAATTCTTCATTAACTTTACTGTTGGTCATCTTATCGCTATAAGCTTAATAGACTGATTAGGAAAAGTTGTCGGTAGTGCCTAGATAAGTAAGAGACTGAAAGCTATGTAAGCTTGGGAGCTTTGCTTTGTGCCATATCGATTGAATATACTAGATATTGACCCCCAGAAATAATCAATTTTAGTAAAAAAAAACTAGATTACACTACAATACTAAAAAAAAAATACTATTTCCGTTTAATTTTTTCGTTATGTTAGTTTTCACGTAATATTGAGATTATAAAAATGTCGCCTATCACGGTAAAAGTGTTTTGTTTATATTTATTTTCAACAGGCGATCAGAATACTTGCCATTATTTAGCTAAACGTTTAGCGTTAGCTATAAAACAGGTCAGAGAGTACTTAGTCTTTTAGGCTGTCCGGAAAATAGACTTAAGTATACGGGTAAGCGACCCCAGCCCCCCGAGCTACTACTGTCTCTTCTTACTCCTTCCTAAATAGTAGTATCCTATATCCTATAGTCCTTTTCCCAAATTCCACATTCCTTGCTCAAGACACCTTTCCTATCTCATCCTTTTCCGTAGGAACGCAATGAGCAACTTTAATCACTTTTGAACCTCATAAAATTACTATGAAATTATTGCTCGTAGCAAGTTGAAATAAATGGTCTCTGGCTAACTCAATTCTTCGGTAGTATAGTGCTCAGTAGCCCCGCTCTTCACGCGGGAGACCGGGGTTCGATTCCCCGCCGGAGGACCAGGGAAAAAGGCGTCATTGTATGTATAAAACAAGGAAATGCGGCCGGTGTTATGGGCACCTACCGACCGACAAGAGGGCACCCTTCTTAGAATGTTTATAGCTTTAAGTTAAGTACTGTTTAATTCTTACTATCTGTAAATAAATAGATCAAGTATTGTTGTATTTTAACTTGATAACAAATAATGAATTACCTCTAAATATTGTTCCAATTTAAGTAATAATATATAATTTCTATTAATAATAATATCAAGTATTATAACAAGGACGTTGAGTCATCTTTCTATCAATTTATTTCTGGGAGTTAATAACCATTATTCTCAATCAGTATGGTAGAAAATATACCATACAGTACTATAAATTAGTAGTAATTAAAGTTAATTTAACGGCGTCTACTAAAACAAGGATCAAGCTCTATCTTCAATCCTACTGGACCGATTTTGATGAAACATGACGTAGTATTTCAGACAAAATATTAGCTTTAATAATGTAATAGCTTGACCAAAATCTACTAGCTGGATTTTGTTTGAAGCTCGAACAAACAAAGATCGACGGATTTGGTTTCAGATGCACCCTTAATTGGTCGATTTGAATAGTTTTTTTTTTAATATCGTTCACTTACAAAATTTGACATTTAAAAATTTTAATAGTTTATAGATAAATGCTAATGCTGATGCTAATAATGCTAGTAAAAGTGGTTTTTAGGTTTTTTTAAATATAAATTTATGATTGATTCGGGATTTCCCATGTTGCGGAAAACCGACATTTACGTAGACGAGGCCGCGGGAAAAAGCTAGTATTTAAATAATCCTATTGATTTATACCTTTCTAAACAAACTTCTATACTTGGATGGCATCGTCAATTCATGGTTTAGATCAGAGGTCCTCAAAC